>JAQFZQ010001746.1:0-17442 GCA_034696005.1 Glomeris marginata
CAATTATTCACTTAAATAAGTACAGGAACGGCCGATAGGTGGCGCTTCTAAGGTCAATCGAGTTCACGGCCGTTACAAATCATTTTAATAATGTTTTGTCTTATTGCACATTATGTCTAGCTAATGAAACCATTTGGAATAAATGCTCGAATTGATTACATTTTATGCCTTGATAAGTGGAAACATTGAACTAAATTTTTATACATGTACTATATATGGGGAAAATAGTTTTGCTATATATTTCTGCCTATAGAATTCGCATAAATCAGATTCGTGTTTGATGTGACTGTATTTCTGAACTTTTATATTATATTGATGACGTTATGCAAAGAAGAAAGCATGTCGAACAGAGTTCATCTTTAGTATGGCCCTGTTGCATATGGCCCACTCTTCGATCTGCTGCTCTCTGAAATTTGCACAGCATGACTCAGATGACAAACTCTTCAGCACACACAACTCTCTCTCTATTTTCAGAAGATTGGACGGTCGAGTGAGTTTTCCCGCTCCGTTTTGTCATGCATACACGATAATGTTGGTGCATATACTTGGTCACCAACCTTGGAGACAGACAGAAAAATCAGATCCCCTGGTTTCGGTTTCTGCAAGTCAACCAACTTCTTCCCTCCCACCTTTCCCTCAATAGCAAAGCATACTGAACAACCTAATTTTGTGGATAAATACAGTATTCATATACTAATATATGGGGTTAAGTTTTATTCTAATTCCCAATCCATTTTTTAAAATTCAATAGTATATATGTATGCCTAAAGGGAACTACAGTATATTCTTGCTTGCATTATGACAGGTCTTCAATATAATAATGTTAGAAATAAACTATATTTAATTTTAATACATCAGATCATCCAATTGCAAACAACCACAGACTATACTTCCTTGCATGAAGCCCAACCTTGCAATTTATTGATTTGACACATCGATTTATTACATGTAATAAATACAAAAAATAGCTCTATGGAACAGTGAATCATAGATGTCGTAACTCATCCTAACTTGACAGATACAAAACAAATGTAACAGGTAATAATGCCCAGGGAAATAAAATACATGTCGTTTTTTTTGCAATTAGGGATCTTCCACATTGGTTGACTGTAACTAGATAGCCAAGTATAAAATTAATAAAAAAAGACTGCAGAGAAAATACATTATGAAATAACCATTATATTTATTTATTTTATACGGTATTATCTTTGACAGATGCATGATATTGCAGCAAAACGTTTACAGCTCATTGAATATTGCATACTATAATTAGATCACACTGTCTTATGTGTAATTTCAATGAGGAATTAACAAGCAAATTTATGTTTTATTCATTTCTAACTTTTTAATAAATAGCCTGTAGAGCTATGCAGATTGGGAGGTCTTCGATCTAACCTCAGACACTGGCCAGCTAATCTGTGCATTGATGTCACAGATATTCGACCTGTCAGTGACGTCATGGTGCTGATTAGCCTTGAATTTATATATTGTTGGTTCAAGGTTCTTACTCGGGATACAATCAGGAGCACCAATTAGAGTGGCCTTTTGGTTTATCATGATAGTCCCTCATTAAAATAAATTTTGCCATAAAAACACATAACCTTAGACATATGTTCTAATTAACATTGTTCCAAATTAAACATTGCCCCCTATACTTGTGAGGATTCTCAATAATCCGATGTGTGCAAATGAGAATTTCATAATATGGAGGAGCAAAGTGTAAATGCTGATGGAGCTCTGCATATCACATATAAGTATATACTGCTTTGGGCCCAAGGGTGCACTGTATATGGTATCTTTTTTTAACTGTGTAAAATATGGAATAAGTAGGAGAATAAAAGTTGCCGCATCACAACACGTGTCATTTTATAAGTATATATAGTTTTATATTTTTAAATAAAAAACGGCTACTACTTTCCGGATAGCCCTCTTATACTACAATGCCGAGATCCAACAGAAGCACTGATTGCATCCTGATGATCCTACCAATCAGAATTTGTGCAAATTTGAGTTCGGACAGAGTATACAATTTTTGGTCCATATCTCATACTCCTGAATTATAAGTGGATCAATACTGAAATATCCACATTTGCATGTATAGGGAGGCTACAAGTTCGCCTCTGGTGCAATGTGAGAAGTGATGGAGATGGTAAAAAGTTTACTTTTCTATGAAAACCATATCACACACACACATATATGCTCATAGGCATGCACACAGTCGGTTTGAAAGCAAATCTGCACGATTTTGGTATTATCGTCTCCGTCAATGTGGAATTTCAATGAAGTCGATCGATGGCGGTAACTCAAATCTCCGGTTTAATAAAGCACAGCTATCACACTATGCAATCTGAACCTCTTTCATGGAAGCTCGAGCAGAGTGCGCTCAGATAAAAGGGTTTAATGCATCACCACCCTTAGTTTGGATGCTTGTCGGTCATCGCATTGTATGCAAAGTCATTGCTCTGAACATACAAATGTACTTTTGTGTGCTATACATGCTAAAGCAAGAAATTAAATTCTATTCACCATATGCTATAGGTTACTATGTATATCTGTTATAATTCATAATTCGCAAATGAAACGTGTCATCGCTTCACCCTTTAAATGTGATCAGCCGTATTAATCAATTAGATTTATTTTGGCAAACAGAGGAGGATATATTCTCGGAAATCATACAGCTGGTTGGCTACGACTCATAACTCTTTCGGAAATGGAGAATTATTATAGGCTACATACTATACATGCATTGTGTGTGTGGGACACATGCTCGCGTATACATGGTTGCTTTTCTAAGTCAGAAGTTAGTTGCATTGCTTGAAATCTATGACTGTACCTATATGATGATTCAACATGTGATACAACATATGATACAACATCTGCTTGCAATTTGTTCATATGAATATATCGGTTCCTTTATTGATTGATTGATTTATAATAAATGTTCACATATGCATGCATAGTCGAAATTTCACCGAATAAAAATTAGCATAGATGATAAAGTGAATCGTGCAGTAACAAAATACCTCTAAATTGAGCTCATATTCAGCACCAATAAAGTTTTAAAATCTGTCAAACTGGACAGAAACAGCCACCTTGGAATGACCCGATGCTGATCCAAACTAGTCCCACATGCTCGTTTAGAGTATCTATCGTTATAAATAGAGTTGTATATGCTAGCTAGGATGTCATACTATAAGGCATCATATTGCATGCAGCCAATGTTGTGTAAATCATATGGGATTTATTGATCGTTGATCAAGAAGCTGCCGAAGGATCAAAACTTTTGTTCCAAATCTAGACTCGAATTGATTGTGACGGTTTTATAATGCTGCTACAAATTCACTATTTATAGAATCAAAGATAAACACCAGATGCAGATTGTTCATGATGTAGATTTCCCATGTCCACTGATGTTAACCCACGTGATCTCAGCTGTGTGACATTCCCAAAACCGAGAACCAGCTATAGCTGATTATAACTGTACTATTGAAAAACTTGCTCCTCATTTGGGTGCCTCATCATTCATGGAACACTACTCTCAATTTTCATTTTAGTTGAGTAGTATTTTCTCCTGTCAATGCCATATATTTGAGGGGTGAGTAACAAGATGTTGAATGTAAAAACACCTCATGGTGACAGTGTTCCCACGCTCCTAAATGGTGTTTTATCTGTGACATGGTCGTTACACCTTTAATTTACGTAAACGTGCAATACCACTACTGTATAGTAGTCAGTTTGCCAATATCACATACAGAAGTAAATGTTTATTGCTCTGTCTGTACTCTAAATACTTTGTGGGAAATGCGAAAAGGTTTGTCGATCACACAAATGCCGAAAAATAATATTTTTGCATATGTATAATTTAGAAATTTTTCAAGCTGCAGTAAAATTTTCCCAGATGTTGCACATGGCAGCTATATACCTCTATATACTCTCACAAAGTTATGGAATTCGTGATTTTATTTATTTAGATGGCTTCTTGCAGGTTATCCGCGTTGAAACTCAAATATCACTAGAAATTTACATCCAGGATGTATGAAAATACTTCAAACAAACATTTTCTTTATAAATTGAAGGGTTTTTAATTTAGTTGTGTAGTATACCTATAGCATTGTACTTATATTTTCAATTGTACGGAATAAACACATTAACAATACAATTGCAACATATTGTTATGGTAATACAGGTTTCAATTTAAAAAAAATCAATTTTTACTTCACATATTTCAATTTACGTTGTAAACAAGAAATTAATGAGCTTCAAAATAAAACTGACTGACAAACCATGAGTGAAAATAATAATTACTGGCATATTTATAAAGTTGGGCAATTAGTGACTAGGTTATAATTCCGTTTCCACATTAGGATCGTGTACAGTTAACTTATACATTCATTTCTTGGATTGCAATAAGTAGATTAAATTCTCAGTAAAAATATTTTGGTCCCAGGAATTTTTGCAGTTGCTCAACCATACCGTTTTGATTATATGAAGTTTTTACAATGCCAGAGTTTCGGGCAGGAAATGTGGACATTAAGAAGATTTAGGGTGACATTTATGAGAACTACCCAGGCTCGTGGTTCATCGAAATGTTTCCTCCCTCTGTCCATTTATACGTGAAGACAGGTTTTTTGAGGTTTGTGGCATGGCTGAAAACGGTCCCAAACACGCCTATATTCCCGGCTAAGGTGACTTATATAAGGTCCCATCCCAGTCCTGTCTATTGCCATTGTTCTGCTAGTATCAGTCATAAAAATTCGCTCCGGAATGTAACTGGATTTTTCTACCCTCCCCAAACTCCCTTTTTACCTATAGCATTTGGTGCTTGCTTGTGGGTCCTTCTTTCCCTGCTTTTTCCTCCTTTTCCACTTCATGGAAGGGAGCCAAAACGAGCTATACCTTCTTACATTGCATTGCTATAGCTAGCAAGAAAGGAGTGAAAGACACGCCTTTTTCTCATAAAATGGTCAATTCTAGGAACCACATTCAAGTGATTCGAGAAAATCTGAATGGACAGATCTATGTTGAAACATGAAAATAAGAGCTCTTGTGTTTTGCAGAGATTCAATGAATCAGTCAATGAGGAAACTGTTCTTTCATCGTCACATTTCACACGTACATTCTGGATTGCTGACAATAAAGTTCACTGTGTAATTGCAATCATGATTATTATGCACATGCTAATTATTCCAACTACTAAAAACACATTCATGCTACCACTCAGGTGGAGCTTGTGTTTATGAATCCGACGCTTATAAATAGATTGCACAATAAACAATTAAAATCAGCAGGAATACTAGCTCAGCATTTGAAAAGGAGGTATAACAGTATTTGAGAAAAATTCTAAAATTAATTTCTGGGACAAATAACAGACATTGAAGGTCAAATTGGTATTTAACATATTTTATGCCAGTTACAATCTTGACAATCTGATAGTCACCACTATATAGTTTTAAAAACTAGTATACTATACTTGTGCTGGAGCCATTAGTGCGTTATATCCTGGCATCCTTTATGGCATAATCTGCTAAAACTACATTATATTTCTCTTTTTCTGCCCATGCACTTATGTCCATGACTTGTAGGCATGATACCTGAGGCATTCCCATTCGTTTATGATATAAGCCAGGTGGCGCTGTGTTTATAACAGTCCCAGTTTCGGATTTAGTCAAAGTCACTCTGGTCTACCCAGTTGATAAACAGTGAAGTGTAATTTTTTTTATCTGAACTGCAACTGCAGCAGACTGCTATTTTCGTGATTGTGGTCCTATGTAGCATTAGTTTGATCCGACTGCTTTTAATTAAAAAAGTGTCGCTCGAGTTACGGTTTGTTGAGATTACCATCACCACTTCTGCAATTGGTATAATTACACGCTGTGGGTGTAAAGGGAATGAGAGGAGAGAGAGTGCTCTTTTTCTTTTTATCCACTAGGTACAGCTATAGGAAAGGGGAACTTCTTTCTACGTCTTCTCTGCTCTGGTTGACTTTATTATCAACTGGGATCGTGAAACATGGCAGCAATTACCCCACCGAGTGCCATATCTTATTAGGGGAGCATGCTTTGCGCACATTCGGCACTTTTCAGGCGCAAATGCGAATGAATACATGCTAACGTCAGCCGGTGAGCAGGGCCAAAAACATATGGTTCCCATCAAGTATACATTACAGGCTTGCACCACCTTTTCCCTTAATACACAGTACACAAACTTCTTATCCGAAGGGGATCGTTCCAAAATCACATCACACATTCACATTTCAATTACCATTTCTAGCTGCACAACTCTCTGATTCCCTACCAAAATATTTAAACACTCCTTTCCAAGATATTTGTTTCACGTAAACATAAAATAATTTACCAACTGCTGTATACATACATATATACTATATGTACAGAAATTGGCCTGTGCTGTGGTCATTTTTAATTGATTTCTACTATTTTGGAACGTTCAACATATTATAAAACCGAGGTTTATTCCATTATTAATTATATTCTGCTGCAAGATAAATGTATATTAGTTGGATATGAACAACCTTGCATTTTACACAGTTTTCAAAATCTAATTGAAAATAGAAGAGTAACTGTATTATTGACAGACTGAGTTCAGTTAATAAATATAATTAAATACTGTAATAACTAATAATTTAACTGTGCATGATTAGCAAGGAAAATATGGGTTGGTGCTTGCTATCTAAAGAGGTGGACAACTTGTTTTGTAAAGATAGTTAAATGTCCTGTCTGCAGTTGGGCATTCGTTGACACAATTTTGCATGTACCTATAACAATGTTGTGTGCGCCTCCTCAAAATGAAGTTTTATAAATTCATAAGAAATTAACATACGGCCATCTGGCTTTGTCGCCTTTGATCAACCCGACCTAAACCGGAATAAGCTGACAATTGGAAATAATTACCGGACTGCGTGACACATCATTAGGCAAGAGGGGCGGCAACTGGAAAATCTCCATTTTTTCCTCATCAAATCCTCGCCATCTTTACAACTAGGGGATTTTGGCGCCACTGAACTCGTCTTATCAACCAACATACACACAAACAAAAACCAACATTAAATTTAAAGTGAGCATGATTGAAACAGGGACTAAAAACACAACACTTCTTCCATGCATACATGTAACAATTTGTCTTTGACATGGTTGGACATAATTTTAAGGGTCACATACCGAGAACAAACAGGTGAAATTAACTGAAAATCTGTATACAGTAATTTGGAATTAGCAGTATACCTTACAGATAATTATTCTAGGAAATATTAGGGATATTTAATGGAAAAACTGAGGAAAATTGCATTTTGTGCAAGAATCTTAAGAAGCTTTCCGAGCAGAAAGCTAAAATCTTATTTTTTGATTCTCAATATACATGTATAGTAGTTCCATACATAAAAACAACTTCTTAAAGGTTTCTTTACATATCTTCCTTCGGTGGTAATTCAGGAGGTATTACCTAAAGGTATTATTATATGTATAGAAGGAGGTATTACGATCCAGAGGCAAAATGTGTCCTTAAATATATTGCGAAAGCAACATCAGGAACAAACATTCAGTAAATGACATGGGCAGATTTCCTTATTTCCTCAGAAATCTCAATCAGACACGATTGCTTCTGGAGGCGGTTTTGTCTCGCTTGTATAAAACAGAAGTAAATAAAAGTGCCTTCTTGCCTATTGGTCTAATCTACTAGCACATTTCACGGTTCAGCTGAACTCCATCTATGCTGAAAATTGTCCTTCTTGCACATTATTGTGCATGTAGCGGACTTGATTATTGCCGTCTAAACTTTCACCATATTTCTCGCCCAGGCGAAAACGATGCAAATTTTCGAAGGAAAAAAAAAAACAAACAGTATTATTTGTGCTTTCAGTTAGTTACTGGACAAAATTTGTTTTATGCATGACTGATTCATATTTGGCCCTTTGGGCAGTCATTAAATTTCAGGCTTCGAGCTACTTATTTTCAAAACTTTATATGCACTATATGCAGTTTAAGTTGCGAGGATTCGCCACCAGTAGGGCGCTGTGAGTTATATTTGACTTAGAGAGCCTCTACTTTGACTTTACTGGCACTGACTTATAATGTATAACATGGACAAAGTCATTAATTCGTAATTTAAAGAAAATTGCAAAAATCCCTAAAGGAATATATTAATTGAATTAGTCTATCGATTTCCAATACCGGTTCTTGATTTTATCGACTATATTAATATAAGATAGGTATGAAAATGTAGGTCACATGTCACATGAGGAAGTTCAAGCTCCCATAAAACTTTTTTCATACTATAATTGGTATGAAAAATGTGGAAAATTAGTAGGTATAGTATTAGTAAGTTACTTATACATATATGCATCTTGTTGGAAACACTGCTGGTATAGCATATAACTTATATGTATTTTTCACATTAAGTGAGCCTACATTCTGAAATGCTACTGTGAACAGCAAAATGTGGCTTCCTGGAAAAGGAAAGGGCAGAAAAGGCTGATTGCATTTTGCCACGGTTGCCAAAACTGGGCCAAGAAAAAGCGTGTTGGTCGAGATGCAATAAAAGCAAGCAGAGCTAGGTGGAGCAAGAGTAAGCAAAGAAGAGAGGGAAAAAGACACTGGTGCAAGCAATATTACATAATTTATAGATAACCCTCTGGGTGAGAACTCGGAGCAACGAAAAGTTGGTGTCAGGTGGGGCGAAAAATGTATTAGGAAAACATGTGCGTTGGGATGTGAATCGGCTCTGAATATCAAATACTTATATGTAGCTAGTCGACGAATCGACCCATGACACTATAGTGTCCTTCACATAAATCCATAAGAAAATTGTCACCATCAACAGGCTTTCCATAGACCCACTTGCTGAAAAATCACTACAACATGTGCATTAAGAAAAATCTATAGTACTGTCAAAAGTTATAATTTTACACCATTAATGTGCTTCCAAACCAGACATGACAACATATTTTATACACCTTCAATGTTCGATCCAAAATCTGGTTCCATGTATATAGTATTTCAGATCAAAATAATTTTTTACCGTTCAAATAAACAGTACCCCTTTAAGATGTGGAGTAAAAGCGATGGTTCAATGTTGCATTTTGCTCTATACTGAAAACAGCCCATCTCTCCTAGCTGTACTTTCTATCCAAATATCTTTCCCACTGGCTGAAATCACCACTCACATCATTGATACATCGACTGGAAGAGAAATCTGAAAAAGTGCCAAGGACGATGGCAGCTTGCGATCATCAAGTTCAACGAGTATCAAGTATTTTGGGAACATCTCCAAAAGTCGTAAAATTTGATGAACCGTTTTTATTCCTTCGAAACAACAGCATTATTCCCCTCCCACACCCTTCAAGTAAAGGCCAAATTTCTATCCTTGTATTCGTGCCATGTTGCACACACAAAAATGGTGTGAGTCTGTGTTGCTGGTTTCTCACCAATGTTTCACACCAGCTCCCGAAATGTTATCGATCAAATTTTCATCTGTCCTCATGTTCATTCAACGATTGCTAAACTCATCTATTCACCTCCACCTCCTACAATTTCAGTTATGGTTGCCACCTCAAGAAAAAACGATTCTCTTGCTGCATGTTAAAACCGAACAACTTATTATGCTGCAAATGCAATGCTGGGCTATTGAAGAGGGTAAAAATGGAGGTGGTGTGCTGCAATTCTGCAACCCTACAGGGGCAATGGAGAAGGAAGAGGGAAAGAAGGGTGTGCTTGTGTGGGTGCCAATTACGTGGATGACAACTCATTAGGACCATGAAGGACTGCAACACTCCATTGGAGAAAAAGGGGCATTTATATGCTTTCTACCTCAGTCAGCCTTTTATTTATTTCAAGCGTGTGCGCGGTCTTCCACAAGAATGACAACTTACAATAAGCCTTGAGGCTTGTAAAACTTTAGGTGGGGAAGAAGGGGATGAAGGGTGCTGACAAGAGAGGATTGAGGGGGGTTGCGATTTTCTGCAACGTAGGGAATGCTTCCGGGTTTGCAATGACATCAACTTCTATTTGGTTGCATTCGCTTTCCTCTTACGAAAATTAGACAACTGAGTCGGCAATTTGCAGAATGTGCGCAGAGGATAAGAATTAGATTCCAGTCTCGTATTATGAAGCCAGTTTATACGTGGTTGGATATATTGGCAGTGCAGAGAAACATCCCCCAATCCTCCCCTTGTACATATACACCCCTTCTTCCAAGTTGTTGAAGAAAGAACAATTGATGCCTTGCAAGGTCACAGCATGCCACCAATTTGCCAAAGCCGCCTACAACAAACGCAATACTGTCTTTCTTTTTCACAGCATTAACTAATTTCTATGTTGGTTTCAAATAGTTTTTGCTGCGTGGGTAGGTTTTTCGTGAAAATGAGGTTATTAAAAGTTTACAGGCTGATGTAATATGAGCAGCGCGCCTTCGGCAAATACTATAGAATTGAAGCTCATGTCTCGAAAGAAGAGAGTATAATAACGTTTTTACTGTTCTGAGGTAGGAAAAAACCAACTGGGACTCTAAATGAGAAAAATTGGAAACAAGATTCAACCAAGCATGAGATTTTTGTTGTGAGAAAAACAATAATAACGGAGCTGCTATATTATAAACACTAGAACAATGACTGTATTCAATCTTCATCCAAAATCATGATTGCAAAAATCACATTATTGTAATTATTATAATCTCATTGTATTTTTGAATGGACCTTAAAAAATATGGCTTCTTTGCAGCAGTTATTGTGACTTTGGTTGAAGATAAGTATACTAACATCACCATGCAGAAAATGAATGTAAATCTTCGAGTTATTACAGAAATATTAGCTATTTCTTCGAATAACAATGTTATTTGCATGCTACTTATGCATAGGATATTGGAACAATGTGGTCAATTAATTTTGAACACTGCTTCGTTAAATGAGCACATATTTTTACAAAATCCGGATATTTCAAAACTGGAATATGAGTTATTTATGGCTCATTTCTTTGGAAAATATATGTTAATCACTTTTCTTGTGGATCATTTCCCGGATTCAGTTTTTGCTCGTGTAACAAGATAAAATTGCGGAAATTCTGTAACTGATCCATAAATCCAGAATCAGTTCAGGACCATGAAGGAATGTGATTTTGTCAATAACTCATTTCCTACCAAATGTTAGTAACATCTGTTTCCAAGGCAAGGTTTCCATTATTACAGCATTTAAAAAAGTGTGTCTCATATATCTATTTTCTACGATATTAGATAGAGAAGTAAACTTTGGAATTGTGTATTAACTTGTATTCCAACATTTTTGAACAACAAAAATTCCCAGCACATTTCCTATTGCATACAGTATCATTGTTAATAAATCGCTTGTTTTTAAATAAAATACTATAGTTTTTTTCATTAATACTGTATAATTACTTTTCCTTGAATGTGGTTCTCGGAAGAAAAAAAATCAGAAACTACAAATTTCATTTAGGTTTGATGAGGAAAAGAAATGCATCAAATGTTATATTTCTTATACAAATTTGCACAAATACTTGCGTGGCTTTTATTCAATTTTGTATAATCTAATTTAAGTGATTTATGCAGTTTGTCAACTGCATGCAAACTGATAATGGTATATAGCTTATTTATTTATATGTTTAGCACAGATGATGATGATATTGCTCTATTTCAATTCACAGTAAAAAACAAAACTCAAACTAATGCAATAAGTGAACTAAACATTTTCGTGGTAATTTTTTCTATGAAACTATAGTGTGGTAATGCTTGAAAGCATGTAATGTATAGCAGAAATAATGCAAATTAGATTTTTGTGAGACACGAGTTATCTTATATTATTTAGTAGATAATTTGAGATAATGTTACATTGTTGTTCTCCATCGACTAATTATATCAGACTGTTCATTTATACAATTATAATATTTTCTTGTAGCCTTTTATTTGATCTAAATTGGTGTTCTGCATTGTTAAATTAAGAGATAACCAAACCAAACTCGATTCAGTTGGAAGAAACATTTCAGCACGTGTGCCTAGCCAACTTGGAAAGAAAGTGCTAAAATAAATTGCAACTTATTATTGAAATGGCTATAAAAATAATATTTATACTAATGGGAGGGTAAGTATATGTTTGTTTGCATACAGGTGCCATGCACCTGCGTGATTATTGCTCATAATTGCAATAGCAATTTTTTTTATAATCCCAGCTGAGCACATGTAAGTGATGTTCATCAAACAGCTTACAACACGTTCAGTACAAAATGTCATTCATCAAGTCTAATTATTTATATTTCTGCTTCAATAAGTTACTAAAATATATGTATTTGTGGCACCTCTTACATCGGTTGCTAATAATATAACACACCATTTTGCATTGTGTACATAGCAATAAGCCAGTATATAATTACACACATGCCCAAAGCAATGCATTTATATATATTTTAACTGCTGATGGACTGAACATCAGCTGTCCAATAAACCATTGTAAAAAAGTAACATAGTTACATGGCTATTCGCTGGGGGCGCTATCAGTTGTAGCAATGCCCTTTTATTGGTGCATTCTCATTTCACTTTTGCAAAATTGCTGAAATCATTGAAATGCTGTTCACCATGCACAATTTCAAATTATCTTCAGAGTTCCAGGCTTTCTTTTCCCCATACAAGTTACACAATTATCTAATTTCTTTGAGAATTACAGGTTTCTTTTTGTTGGTATGGACACTGCATAATACCATTATATTTGATGTTCCATATTTGTTAATATTTCTGTTCAACTTCAAATGTGAACTGACACGATTTTGTAAGTTATACCCTGAAACTTACACAAAGAAAAACCATGAAGAAATCAAGTATATTGCAACTAAACCTCTGTGGAAATTGTCATATAGCATAGGCGAACCTCCTAAATTAATTATCCAGTCGGACTTTGTGCAAAAAGAGTTTTATGCAACAATAATTATAGTTTTCTTCGTATATAAAACATCAGTGTAATTTTACTTTTAAAGGAACATACCTGAATGTAAACCTGGTGCCTGCTAAAAACAGGTCCACATATAGATCACCTTTTGGTGGTGGCAAGAAGCATTATTAGGGGTGTTTGACTGTTGCGCTCATGGAAAATCGAAAAGATCAGCGAGAAATCTTACAATGTTTAGCAACGTAATAAATGAGTGCTTGGCCGGAATTCAATCTGACATCACATTAATCTAGTGAACCGTGAGTGTCTAATGGAGGGGATAACGCGGCAAGTCACGCCCTCCAACCCTGTTTCGTCCCAAAAAGCATCATCATCAGTCTCCAAGTAAACAACGACGACACTATACACCACACCGCAGAGACTTTACTGCAATGAGAAATATACTTCTTTTCCAACCCTCCCCCACAAGGATTGCATATAAAAAGAGCAATCCCCACCCCCCCCCTTATATCCCCCAATAGCCTGAAAGACTGGGAAACCCTCTGCCATTAGCTATAACAGCAATGGGCAGTAAGTCAGAGGTTTCAGACTGGAAACACCAGTCCCTAGAAGCTCATTGACCCCCCCCCCATCATTTCCATAAAAACTTTTTTGTTATACATTATTCTCTTATAAAAAAGAAGTAGTACAAGAAAAATACATAGTTTCAAAAAGTGATGCAACATTGATCACTTCTTGTCTTTTGGAATAATTACAATAAAAAGTTGAACATTTGTGCAATTGCAACTGCTATCTTGCAGGCAGAGATAAAACTATATTTTAATTATTCTATACTACAGCACATGTTGCATGGTTTACAGGTTTACACCTCCATGTAACCAACAAAAGCATAAGCATATGACACATTTATACACGGTGTTGGAGATTTCAGAAACGTTAAAATTCATGATGCAACAAACATTTAAAGTCATTAAACAAGACATTAAGATTACCAGGAACTTTCAAAAAGTCTGTGGTTATGTTAAACATGGCATTTCATTTCTCATGTCTGGATTATGCAAATCAATTTGTTGCATATTTGAATTTAAAGGGAGGGTGTCAGAATAAATAGCGAGTTCAAATACTAATAGTACGCCATCTGGTGTCGTTTATATAAGCTTCTGTTGTAGGATTTTCACCAATCAAGCTGCGTTTTTGGATGTCAATTAGTAATTGGGGAATTTATAGTAATTAGGAAAATTATTAACGTGTCTCTCACTAATTGTGCAAAAAGTTTTACGAGTGTTTATATTAGATATGTAGATATGCAAGCACGCAGATAAAATTAAAACTATCTCCACCCAACCACATGCAAAGTTGAGCTAGAGTTTAGTCTATATAGGGCATCTCTGTAGGGCATTTAGAGAAAGTCAACAGTTGCTGCTTGCAATAATCGATAACCGAATTTATATATTGAAATGTCATATGTTTCAATAATAACAATCCCAATCACATTTTCTTTTGCATATTTTTAATATATGCACCATGCACTTACATGTCATGGCAACAAATCATGGAAAACAGCATGAACTATGGCTTCGTCATCGCCTTTGAAAACTACATTTACTATATACAGAAATACATATAAATAATGGAGAAGGATCTCATTATGCTTTTACATATGCAATGCACATCACATTTCATACTCTGTGCAGCTAATTTTCTTATCCTGCGAATCGTGAAATCGGGAGTACGTGCAATATAAGGTCGCAATTATTCATAAAAATAATATGTATCCTTTATGCAGGTTGTAACTCTCCTGGCATTAACATAATAATGGCCAAGGTAGTCCTACAAAATCGTGACCAACAAGAGAGTGGAATTCATTTCAGAGTTATGTAGAAATTGCATCATTACTTTGGGCTATACTTTGTAATAAGTCATTTGTTGTCAGATTACCCCCATATATAAAAATAATCAATTTTTTATGATGATAAATTCAAGTTTTAGGTATTGATTTTAGACCTGTGTAGTAATGCATCATCATTTTTTCAAGGAACGCAGTGTATGCTGCGCATGCGCCACAAGTTTACTGATTATGGGGTTGTGCAAGCAATAGTGAATGTGAAAAGATCAAGAAAAATGAGAAATGACGTTTTGCAATTTCGTAAACAACAAGTACCTGACAGACTTGTGTCAACAAGTATACATTATACATACTGTAGATAGGTACTATAACATATACTTAGCAAATTCCCATATCCATTTATTTTCCCGAATTACATTGAAATAATAAAGAAGAAAAAATAAATAAATACCCCAGCCACCTTAATATTTGATTACTAATTAAAGTACATCTTACCTGCAACAATGTTATGGACAGTCACTTTTCTTGTATATCTAGCAAAAAGACAAAAATGGATACAGATTAACATTTTCATCTTCAAAGCATTTTGGTATACACTATTACAAGTAATGCAGTTAATGAACTCTATAGTATTTACATTTGAATCTTATTTCACATATAGATACAAATTAATATATCATTTATATTATTTATTATCAAACACATTAGGTTCATTATACAAATTAACACCTTCGACATGCATGTGTCAATTAATTGTAGACTCCTATAATTTCACAAAAAGACAGTCGAAAATAATTCTAATTCTAATAAACTGTGGGCTAATTAACTGCACTATGTTATGCTTTGTTATAATACAATCAATACATGAAACATATATGTAAGCACCTTATATACACACTTTATAGTGGCATTTAAATATTTTACATCAAATACTTGCACAAACTTTATATGAAAACCTCCATGCAATATATTTAACATCTTCATCAGTTTATTTTAATTCTTTTGCACAAAGTTTCATACATATTTTTTACTAAGTTTATATACACTGCTCGTGCGTCTTGGTTGCGTGTTTGCGTGTTTGCATTTCACGGCGCTTTCACCAACCGACGTCACCCAACACCTCAAGCATAGTTACGAATTTACGGCCGCAAACGCAGAGCCGTTACAAGGAGCGTTACATAAAGATCGTTTACTTTTATTTACTGCATGTATACATTAATGTGGGTTAGGTAACGGTATCTAATATAAACTTAGTACCCAAAAAACTTAGTTTTTTACACGGCTTGTTTAAACTGGTTCTCTTGACAGTACATTTTGCGAACTCACTCGCCATCTGTCGTTCAATATAAGCACTGCATTCCTTGCCAATGACAAAACCCAATAAAAAAAACTTCATGTTTAACACAGTATGCGACAACAGATTATAATCAAATTGGTCGTCGCAAGTTAATTTTGCGATCAGTATGGAGTGATGGTGCATCTCCATCTTCGACAAACTCTGACTGCACAGCTGACATTATAATGACACTAATGACAGGGGAAAAAAGGAAAACAAGCGCGACTAAAGCCCAACCGCCCCAGAGATTATGCCCAAAATAAAGCATGCAGCAGTGACAAATTGCATTGGCAGTGGCAATCATTTCCCATAAGGGTTTTCTGACTAATGCACCAATACCAATGGGAGTGTGTGTATATGTTAAAGGTTGGCATGCACACATACAGAAATATGATGTGTATAGGGATAATACCTTTAACTGGCCTCGGATGCCATGTGAATTTCTGAAGGAACATATACATTATGTATGTTACACATAGAGTATAGAAGAGTTGGATGGGTTGTTGCTGCGTGAAAATTGCCAGGCCAGTGAGAACCGAAAACCATATGTCACTTGGCTAGCACCACTGAAAGCCCCTTATCCTTCACTACGACCACATAATTTACAAGAGCCATTCTCTAGCTCTGCCAAAGCTGCCAACTATTTCACCAAACCCACCATCATTCGTCCCAACAAAATACTGAACCAACTATGAGTGATAAATTCCACCATCTCGTATAAGCCAGCCGATTAACCAACCAACTTTAACCGCAGATTCAACAAAAATAATTACACATTGAACTCCAAACATGATATCAAATGCAATGGTCACTGCATTAACCTGTTAATTTTAAAGCTTAATTTCAATCCGTTCAATGATTCTTACGGTGAGGATTCTCATGACCATATCTTTTTCAAAATATGAACACAATTTTTAAGAACATATTTCTTTCAATTTTAGTTTTTATATCTATTATAGTGTATGAATACCAGAAATCGAACACTCATAAAAACATTTCCATTAATGAATTGACTTTGTGTATTTTTGCAATCTAGCAAGGTACGTATCAGGGTGCTTTACAAAATTATGTTGGTTCACGTTTACCATTTCAGAAAGAATTCGGTGACTTTGCTGCACTTGGATCTTTTTTTTTTGCGAGGAAATTCGCAATTCTATTTACAATATACAATGAAAAAAAAAAAAACAGAAGAATATAGTAACTCAAATCTAATAGACAAAGTCTTGATAAAACCCTCCTCCCCCACCCCCTCCCTTCCCATAACCCACCCCCCTTACCCCCCTCCCAAACGGGAAGAAGGCAGGTGGATTGGGGTATAGCCATCTTTGGCGAGTAGCGAATTAAGTAATTAATTTTAAACTATAA
>JAQFZQ010001747.1:0-17433 GCA_034696005.1 Glomeris marginata
CAACTTTTTAGTGGATGCAAGAAAAGTGAAGGTTTAGCAGTGAAGGTTTAGCCATGCAAAACGATGATTCATTGTGGCACAATCTGCACTAAACCAACCTATTCTGATAGGAAAAATCCTCAGGATTCCGAATCTGTCATCGGGGAATTGACACTGCTATCACGGTTTAGGAGATATTAGACTTTTAATGGAGGCATTCAAAGTGAAACTTGTTTGCGCTTAGCTGTCATTGTTTAGGCGCGAAAAAAGGGATGGGGGTACCCCACACTTTATAAAACCGGCACAGTCTTATTGCAAATGTCCTCAGGATTCCGAATCACTACCCATAATCGATCCAGCTGTCACGGGAAAGGATTTACCATATTCAACTTGCGTAAGAGGCTGCGATGCGAACCGTTATGGAGATGGTCCATTTTTACACTTTGCCATGCGACACGAAGCATTTAGGATGCTCCTATCTATATCAAACCAACATTGTCAAAAGGCGAGTTTACAATGGAGCGCAGCGTTATTTACAATGCTGCGCCACGCCGTTTTACGTTCGTTTTTGGCGTAGCGCAAGCCCTCGCGCACGGCGGCATATAAGTTGAAAAATTTCAACTTTGGACTTTGACGGGTGCGCCATCCGTAAGCGCCAGCCAATTAAAACTGATTCTGGAAAAGCTATCTATGTGAATATTGCGGGAGCGCATTCCATTTTGCGCCAGTTTCGTTTACAATGATGTAAACGATTTTGGCGTGGCTCAAGAGTTTTCCCATGCGCTAACGCAAAACGCTTGCGCCGTTGGCGCTTCATTGTAAACTCGCCTTTATAGGAAAAATACTCAGGAATCCGAATCAGTCCTCGGAATTGACATTGCTATCACGGTTCAGCAGATATTCAACTTTTTAGTGGATGCAAGAAAAGTGAAGGTTTAGCAGTGAAGGTTTAGCCATGCAAAACGATGATTCATTGTGGCACAATCTGCACTAAACCAACCTATTCTGATAGGAAAAATCCTCAGGATTCCGAATCTGTCATCGGGGAATTGACACTGCTATCACGGTTTAGGAGATATTAGACTTTTAATAGAGGCATTGAAAGTGTTTATTGAAGATGATATGGATGGGAAAACAAAAGTAAAACGATGTTTCAGTGTTCGAATACAAGATGGACATCACAGCCTTTACATAATGTGAATTACGGAACGTATTTGCGAGTTATTCGTACATGTTGGCATACATTTCCTGGCTGAGTTTAATGTAAGTTTCCTTTTCAGCCGGGGTCATCTTCACGACTAGTTCTTCGTTCACTTCATGAATGGGCACTCTCACGTTGCCAACGGTCACCATCACAACTTCTTCATCTTCATCATCGTCACCCATTTCCCCAACTACGGACAGCAATCGAGGTAAAATTGAAGTTAAACGTTCAGTGAATGACAATTGGATATTGAAATATATGTGCTAATTTAATTATACCAATGCTGTCCAGCGTTGGCATGGACTTGTTGCGATGCGGAGTTTCCGCGTCCGACTCGCTGGTGTCCGATTCGTTTTCGCTCGCTGCACCGGGGATGACCGCTCCAAATGAGTTGCCACTCTTCTTCTCGTGGGCCAGAAGCACCTGCATGATGTCCTCCTCTTCGTTCTTACGGGAACCGCTCGGTGTCTCGGTCGCTGAAACTCTCGGCTCCGGAAGCAAACTGCTACTTTCCTGTAAATGTAAGAATTGTGAGTGTACGTTCGTGTTGGAATGGACATTTATAGGTGTTTCTTACTTTCACTTCAGGTGCAACTGTACTCTCGGTCATCCAGATTGGTCTTTCCTTTTTGGGTAGAGCGTTGCCGATGGATTTCGCTTCGTCCCCGAAGCTGATGGTAACATCGTGTTCCATTCCAAAGTCCCTGTTCCTCGTGGAATCCCCGCTCCAGATTGTTCCGTCACCTGGCTGGGGCATCTGCCCAGGTATTCTCGGTTTGGCGTCCCTCTTGAGGTCGCTGACATCCGTGGGCTCCGGTTCGAGGATCTCCGGTGCCAACTTGATGTCTTCGACTTCCCGCAGTAACACGTACAGCGGTTCTATCTGATCGTTGAACTTTGCCAGCAGAAGACGGGAATCTTGCTTGGGCAACGCGCTCTGGTCCTCCTCGACCATCGTGTGGCAGAAGGTGCAGTGGAACTCGCCGGTGGTGAAGTCGCACAACTGGTCGGCTTCCAGATCAGTGAAAGACTTGAGACAAGTAGGGCACTTGAAAGATGCCCGGCTTGTTGAGTCTCTCTCGGCAGTGTCTATCTTGCGTCTCATGTGGTCCAGCTTGTACTTGACTACGTTGACCAACACCTGTGCATGGGTAAGTCAGTTTTGATATTGAACGAATTCATTTTGGCATTCTCTTATTTCATCAATTTCCTTTCTGTATTTAAAAATTACCATATATGAAAATGCGAGTGAAAATGTAAATATTCATAAAGGTAATTAAACATTATTTTTGAATCCCAAAATGTTGCTTTAATTCATAAATTTATTGAAAAATTTCATTTTACGGTCACAATTATCTTGTTTGTTTCTGAATTATATAAAATTATACATAATTTTAGTAAATGTTATTCATTTAGCAATTATCATATATATTGGTGGAATTGTAGCGCCACCTGGCCGTCGGTCGCGAATATTTGACACCTTGATTACACACCAAGAGTGAATAAATATTCGTGCCTTGTAATTGATGAAGTAATAATTTTGGCGAGTGGCTTTTCCTTCCGGGCCCGTCTCCATGCGCAGGCGCACTTTGATGAATTTGTCGTTTTTCAATTGGGCGATTATACTTCTCAACTGTTTGCGTTCGAATTTCAACAAATCCACCAAGTCGTCTTCTTTCATGCAAGGGTTTCTCACTAACATGTCGATCAGAATCACGTGTTCCGGACTGTAAAAACCTCTTACAACTAGCCGGGCCAGTTGTTTCAAGCTTCCAGGTACTTCGGTCAGCACCCCATTCTCCATCTTCATACAATTTTAAACCTGTACGATCATTCGAACGTGCAAATATTTTCGTTATCCCTTCCGTTCATATGCCTAGCGCAGTTCTTGTGGTAGTGCTGCCACCTAGCGAACAGCGCAATATACTTTTGTTATTTCTTTCGTGGATTAAATACAAATATAATGAAAAATTTATTGATTGGCTTAGAAATGTGGGGGGATAATCAAAGAGAAAATCGCGGTATTCGTATATTTGTAAACGTGAGATGCATTACAATTGAAAAGTGACATTACTACGGCGCTCTATCCTCAAGTTGTTCGTCCTGATGGTAATGCTGCAAATCTTTGACAGTGTTTTCAAATTGAATATTGCAAGATGACGGTTGGCCATGCCTACAACCAGATGCTTCAATGTATTTATTTATGATATTCGCGCCTCGAAATGGACGTCTGCAATTTTGCGCCGTTTCCTACCGTAGTTCATAGCGAACCATAGCGCACAGCTACGAATATGAAAATTAGAAAAGTAGGCGGGGCACTGTTTGAACTCTGTGACGTCACTGTGGGTGCTACCCCTTTCATACGTTCGAAAAGTTACGTAATGTGGGGTATTACTTTTCCATTGGTGATATTGTCGAAACCACGCCTATCAGAAACACAGCTTGGGTGTGGCCATCTCGGAGCAGGCGTGGCTTCGCCATGAGCCAATTAGCGGAGCGATCGCAAAACACACAATTTGGCCCAAACGCCTGGAAACGCTGGTCGGTACGGATGTGGAGAACGCAACATGGTTGGAGATGGGCGTTTTAGGAGAAATTCGACGGGGAAAACCAACTTGAAAATGAATGACCATTGAAACAAGGGAAATGCGGTGTTTACGCATCGCGCAACGCTAAAAATCATCGAACGTATTTTCGCAAAACGCGGAAGAAAAACAATATGGATACGAGCTTGGACGTCTGGTTTTCTCCCGGAAACGCTGCACCTGAAACTATCGGTTCTTGGTTTCAACTGCTCGAAGATCTTTTTGGTGTCCGAGCCGAAATCATGTACGACTACTTAGGACATCAAAAACAGCCATGCAATAACATGAGGGTGAAGCTGGTCGGAACGGTCAATGGCGAATTACTGGAAAAAGCTAAGGTAAGAGCTAGGCGGGAATCGCCTACTTACGCCTATACTTAAAATCGCAGTGTGCTTTATAATGGCGTTGGATAACCAAAAGGGCATAAGTCGGTCTTTGACATGCACTCGACTCTTTCATCCATCCAAATCCGTCCGTGAAGATTCATTTTATAAATAACAATTTGGAGAGAGTTATGAAATGCTGAGAAGTGTCGGGAACAATTTCGTTGGAAAATATTCGGGGAATTTAAGGAAATGAAAACGGTTCGTTTGCGCTTTTCACCGAATGCGCTGGTGCGTGAGTGACGTCATTATTGAGTGTTGCGCGCAATAAAAGTTGCGCGCGCAATGCAAATTGGGAAGCGTGGGACAGCTGTTTGATTCATAGCCAAGTTTATTGCAATAATCGTGTAAACTTCCATATCCGCTCCAAACCACTCGAATGTGTACAAGATTCTGAGAAACATGCGTGTATAAACAGTTGTCATTTACAATAATAATCGAGTCTCCTATTTTCGAACGATTTATTTACAGATCAGAAAACCTGGAAATGTAAATGACTCAAAAACTGATAGTGATTTTACCTTGTTGATACATAACTTTGACATTTATTAAAAGAAAACAAAGCATGTGATAACATCTGATAAACTCATTGCTGACAACGGTTGTGATTTTACATCATGCCTGTTTCCCTTGATTTCGATTACGTAATGAACTAAAAAATTAGCAGTATTTTTTCTATTTTTCCAAGTTTTATGACAGTACTAATGGATGTGTGAAAATAATGGTTTTCTGTTATTATTGACCCTTGTGTTATTATTAGTATAAATGTTGTTGGCAGTAACCTAGATAAGATAAGGAGTGTGTAAACCAGTTCTGAAAATTCATTCAATTTCTGAAATGAGAAGGAAATTACTCGGCTAAAATGTGGAAATACATATTAAATATATGCAAGGAAGTTGATCCAGGAAATATGAATAAGGAAAATTGTTAGGGAAACTAATGGTAGTAACGGAATTTGATCCTTAGTAAAAAGTCTTCGTAATTGAATGAATCATAGATAACCTTGGAAATGAAAGGGAAATTGAAATGATTAATGTGGTAATTCCAGCAGTTGGAGTTTTACGTTTTACATTTTTATTTTCATATTCTGGAAGTAAAAATATACCTTTAGGACAAAGGATTACTAATAGATGAACGTGTTTTTCTTTATTTGCCTTGATATTTATGAATGAAAACGTTTGACAAATTTCCAGATTAGGAAAATAAATGTTTAAAATGTCGATTGTGCAAGATTGAATTTTATCGACGTGGGAAATGAACGTTGGCGTGACAGTGTGAAAATATATGCTTGCCAACATCCTGTTTCAAGTCGCCTATTATTATGCAAGAAAGTACATAACAACCGCAGGTAGCAGCGCCACCTGTTGTTATGCGATAACTTTTTTAAATGTCGCTGATGAGTATCGATGATTTACCCGTGACGTCACAGCGTCATTGTGCCAAAAAAATTATAAAAAAAGTTTTGACGGCACTTCTGATAAAAGATCGATAATGAAAAACTCGCACTTGTCCAATATTTACTGTGGGTGCTATCTGACTGTGTACGTCTCGTGACACGGAACAGCGCCCCCTATGTTAGTTTTCAGCAGAGTGTTGTGCTGCTCAACCCTTGGCTCAACAATATCGTGAAATCTTGGTGAAATCACCGGAAATTGACAAATGAAATTTGGAACACACTGACGTTGTGCCACGAAACAAGATTACGAACACCAAGGTTATTCATGTTCACGGATTTGACTTTTTTTTCCCTGATAAAAATATCCAATAAACTCACAATATGTCCATATATATTTTCACGCAGTCCAAATACCATTGGAAAAAATCCCATATGTTTAAAAAATGAAATTCATAACGAAATCCGACACATGACATGTAGCGACATTGCTAATTGTTTGTTTTTCAGCGAGGAAAATTTATAGTAACTTTCTTGCATTGATGGAGATTCTATGCAACATTGTCGTAGCCAATGCATGGAAAAGTTGCATGCAATGTTTCCGTTTGCAACAAAACAATTTTTGCCATTTTTACATAGACATCGTTTAGAACAAGGGTTTAGAAATGTTCCCTTCATATAGCAGTATAGTATGCTTGGTAGCAATTGCACATTTTAATTTGTTTTTAAATGTTTTGTTTTGAACGGTATGGAAGGCCAAACGCCTCAAGAAAGTACATTGGCACGTTATTGCAGTTGCTTATTTCGTAATTTCAACAGCTATTTTTAACCGAGACGTCTCCACTACGACGAATGATTTCAGTGGAAATGAAGTGGCCGATTTTATTTGCAGAAAATTTCAGCTTTTATCTGTCACGTGATCGTATCCGCAATGTGAGCCGGAGATGGAGCCGGAACCGGATGTTAGTTAGAAGAAAAAAACAGTTGCCAGTTTTGTCAAATGAGGATGAATCTTCAATTATTGCGTATGATATGTTCCTAATTAAATAATTGCCGTGATTTTTTGATTGGTTGCTATTTTGTACAACCGTTGCGAAAGATGAGTTGTGCGTCATTAGTCAAAGGCGGGGCTTGCATATAGGCGTGTCTCCCCGCCATTGATAGCGTTCCATTGGCTACATTTGTACCGATCCCAGCGCCATCTGGTGGTGGGGTTCCAATAAATTAGTATAGTGGAAATCAGTTCTGTTACGTGTATATTTTAATCCTGGAGTGATCTCCAGTATGTTTTTTGATAAAAAGATTAAAATTGGAGAAACTGATCGGTACAAAATTGTGCATGCTAAATATTGCGAGAATGCTGTTGCGCGTGCAATTTCGCCTATACCTAAACAAGGCAGATGTTGCACGACATTGAGAGCTATTGCAATTTTATTGCATGAGATTTAAAGACTATATTTTGGAACGGTTTTGTTTGAACCGGTTTAAAGGTGCACTCTGGAGCAAACGGGAACAGAAATTGGTCCTAGCGCAATCTTTCTTTGGAAGGACAGTAGTTGCTCCTGAAAAATACTACAGAAGAACACTTTACAGGAGAATGTACCTGTTTTGTATTTTAGACCAATGTTTAGACGATCCGTGTTTTGGACCCGCATCCGCAAATCATTCACTCGAACCAGGATTTGTGCCTTGAAATTATTACACACGTAAAAACAACAATTTTTTGTCAGTTGAGTTTTTATTTTTTTGAAGAGGTGAACAACTCTGCTTTCATTGAGGTGTTTGTAACCGGAGGGGGTTTGCACAGCAAACGGATACGTCTTTTTAGGGTACACAGTAGACAAGAAAGTTTTGTGGGCGGAGCGTTTATCAGCTGGTGACGTTTTAGTGGGTGGGAGGCCAAGTGAGAAGCTCAACCTCACGGATGTTGGTTCGTGCTTTTAGCTCACTATATTCTCAATTCTCACGAGGATCACAGGGATTGACCGCTTGTTCTTTTCTCCCTCACAACTTCGATCCACGTCCCAGCAGATAGTTCATTTTACAGTTTGGATGGACATCGTTTTACTACTACAATGGGTCAGTAATATATGCTTTAAATTTGAACTTCATTCATTTAGAAAACAATTGTATCTTATTATCTCAGTGGTAACAGAACGTGTAAATGTGTGTAAGCCTTTTTTTTTCCTATATTTCTGTTGAGCCGGAGATAAAAATTGGGTCAACTTGTTTGCTATCGTATTATTTATTTAGCCTTATTTTAGATACATCAGACTGAACAAACGGCAACTTTTTGAAGTATTAGTGGGATTTATTTATTATAATATGAAAACTGAGTTTTATATTTATTCCGTTTTTCACACTTTAAAAAGTGCTTCACTTTTGCCTGTATTTGTTAGTTTTTTGGTAATTGTTATAGTTTGTGTAATTTCTATACAGAAAATAGTCTAAAATGTAACATCATTAGTGTCAAATGTAATAATAAATTAATGTTTTGTAATACCGTATTAAAAAAATTAAAATGGCTAAACAGATTTGCGGAGAATTCAAAGAATTAAATGATTTAAAAGGAAACTGTATAATGCGAGCTTGAATTTGACTTTAATTTCAGTGTTTCATGACGTCAGTGTTTATAGTTCCTGGATTTTTACTGTGTAATTCACAAAAAGCTGATAGGAACGTTTTCTTTACGTAAACAAAGGTTTACTTGAAATGACTAACAGTATACGTAGGACGTAGGTGATGTTTCGAAATAATGCAAATCGATGGACGGGAAATGTCTGAACAAGGCCAGATGGATTAATAAAAAAAAAAGGATAAAAAAAAAAGGCAACAGTTGTGTTTGTTTCGTTGGTTGGCGGGTCAACGTCAACTTCCTACAGACGCAAGTTGTAGCCAAAATGGCCGCCGTATCCGTGATCGTTTCTCTCGAGATCCGGGTTTGCTCTATGGCCTGTTGCCGAGGTTACGGAATCGAGACACACGTTTCAACGTCATCAATCTGCTACAAAAACAAATTACCGACTTTTCCTATTCACTCGCATGTGGATGCATTATGCGCGTATATCGATTGATGATGACCAGTTCTCGTTCAAAAGGCGCATGCGCACAAAACGTTCTATTGGAATTCAAACGGCGAAAAAACGCCCGATTCGAACGCAACCTTTGCGGAAAAGCTGGATCCTCGACTACCCGAAAAGTTTTGCATTTGCTTACTGCACTCCTATGCTAAATCCAATGAAACCATGGATGATGGCGAGATCGAGAGTAAATCCACTTTGCAAATCCGAAAATCTGTTCTGTTGTTATAAAATACATGACCTTCAATTCTAAAACGTTTAAAATACCCATGAAAATACCTTACAGGAAAGCTAATATTTTAGATATCATCTTATCTGTTACACAGTCGATCTGTTTTCTCTGTAGTGAACTCTGATGTAGGCCTAAGTTCAATAAATGTTAATTGGCAAGCAATTCTAATGAAGAAGGGTGTATTTTTTAAATCCAAAGCTTACATAATTTGGAAAATGAGCGATTAATCAGTCTTGGATTTGGAAAACGTTCTATTTTATTAGGCTTATTTAATTTGCGTTTTTACTTTGCATGTTTTAGTTATCGGTTAAATGAGATTTTAGCAGCCTGCAGAACCGCATCATAATGTCAGAGAATGAGTGACAAACACGAAACAAAATTCACAATCTGCCATTTTTACCAAACATTTTGGGCATATCCGAGCAATGAGAAAATTGGTTATAGAATTTAAAAAAAAAAGGCAGCGGTTATTTGTGGTATTGTTCGTGAATATTTAAAATCTATTGCTGTCCTTGGTGGTAAATTGCGCCGGAAGTTTCGATCTGAGAACATCCGGGTCGTGGCGGTTTTTGTTATTCGATTTGAACTGTTGTTGTGAAGCCGCCATTTTTGTTTGACCCGGAACTTCTTCATCCACGTGATCACAGTGTGTGAAAGTCTGCAGCCTGTTAATAAAATATAAGAACATTATTATTTTGTAACATGTTCCGAAATTAGCAACACTACAATGTCAAAGAGATAAAAGTATGAATTACATTTGAACAATTTCTCCGAACTGGTGAACATTAATAACCTATAGATTAATTCTGTTGAAAAAAAGTTTTCGGATTGTATATAAAATGTAATCTCCCTTTTGTTATTTCAGGATTACTTGATGGATCTGTGCGCTCTCGAAGATCAGAAGCCGGAGAGACATTATCACTACTCGAAGGCACCCTGCGAACACGAAGACACGACCGAAGAAGAGCCAAAGGAGTTCAGAGGAAAGTTGCAGTCCGAGGACTCCAGTTATGACTCGGACTACGAGGCCTCCGAACTGACCAGTCCAGGGGAAGGCCGAATAGAGCACGAAGATGTGTCCCGTACCGTGTCCGACACCTTGAGTGCCGAGTTCGCGGAGTACGTCACATGCAGCCAGGTCCAAGAAAACGAATCAAACCCGGATCCTGACAACAGCACTAACTTCACTTCTCGCCTCGAGTTCGCTCTCAAACTTGGCTACACGGAAAACCAGGCACGGGTAGCTCTCCATAAGCTCGGACCACATCCCGGGCAGAACGAACTTCTCGCCGAACTGATACGGCTCAGTTCCCAGGGCCAGTCTAAAGGCTCCTCTTCTTCCACCTCCACCGCCGGAGTGGACGATTGCAATGCCCAGCTTCAGGGTATCTCGCAGTCCAATTCGGCGCAGACCGCGGGAACGGTCAGGTCTTCGACACCCTCGCCGCAGGTTCCCGGTGCAGCTTTCGGAGAAGATGGTGGAGCCAGTGTCTTCGAAAGAAACGTGAGGACAAGGGTCGATGCTGGTGCGGAAGATGGTTGCCACCTTCGGCACGTGGTCATCGATGGCAGCAATGTTGCGATGAGGTGCGTAAAAAATAGATTGGATGGAGAGTGTGGTTATATAAGAGTGTTAACGGTATAATTTTTTGCGTTCTTAGCCATGGTAACAAGGAGCAATTCTCGTGTCGAGGAATAAAACTGTGCGTGGATTGGTTCAAGAACCGTGGCCACAAAGAGATTACGGTGTTTGTTCCGCGGTGGAGGAAAGAGGCTTCGCGACCTGATGCGCCGATCACGGATCAGGAAATATTGCTGGATCTGGAGAAGGAGAGGAAACTGGTGTTTACTCCTTCTCGGTTTGTCGGAGGAAGACGAATCAACTGCTACGATGACAGGTACATCCTCAAGTTGGCCGTAGAGGCCGATGGCATCGTGGTATCAAATGACAACTACCGGGATCTTGTCAACGAGAACCAGGAGTTCAAGAAAGTTGTTGAAGAAAGACTCCTCATGTACTCTTTCGTTAACGACAGGTTGGCTTCGCTAAATTTTTATTTATTTAAATGTTGAAATACGCGTAGTGTGTTATATTTAATATGGAATATTATTACAGGTTTATGCCTCCTGAGGATCCGTTAGGTAGACACGGCCCAAGTTTGGATAACTTCCTTCGCAAGAGACCAAAGCCTCCAGAGACTCTTCCTCCACTGTGCCCTTACGGCAAGAAATGCACGTACGGCAACAAATGCAAGTATTACCACCCCGAACGTGGAAACCAACCTCAGAAGTCGGTCACCGAGAGGCTGGCCGAGCAGGCCAAGAGTCAGATTCAGGAGGTGAAGGCTCGAAGCAACAAAAGTAGAGACTCGTCACCTGGTATGTTAAACAGATGAGCTATAACGCTGTAAAATATTGCGGTTAACTAATTGTAATGTCCATTTTTGAAATGCAGGCGATTTACGACTAAAGGCTTCCCTGAGTCTCCCTGTAACCTCTTCCGCAACCCCGGGTGGCGAAAAGTCCATCCGCAAAATGGCCCTGACGAGAACCCATTCCGCAGTTCCTCCAGGAAGCGCTGGACCTGCCGTTACGCAACAGCAAACAGTACCCAAGGAGTTTGTTGATCATGCTTCAGGTGCGTGGGGACACCACCACTCGCAACAGCTACACGCAGTAGGAGGTGGAGGTGCGCTTGCCGGTGCTGGCGGAGGACACCTATCGGTAGCGAAAAGACTCTCCGATCCGGATAACCACCCGAAGCAAACGCCCGTGAACGAAGGGGGCAACCAACACCGTAAACTGCAGCGACAACTTACGCTGGGCTTTGAGCACGACCCGCGGCTGGGCCGCATGAGGAACTTCATAAACCCTCATCCCCAGTCCGTGGACCCCGCCTCGTGCGGAGGTGATGCCATGCTGCACCAGATGCAACACCAGAGGACGCATCTACACCCGCATCTTCACCCGCACTACGTGGGTATGGAACAGCAAGGTCATAGGCCACTGACACGTCACGGCAGCGACCAGGGCCGTTGGGGCGACCCGGGGCAATCGCAGCACCCGCATCAAGCCGTGCACCGTATAGCGAGTGCTCCCGATTCTTACGCGCATGGACCTGGTGGATGCCAACAGCAACGCAGGTTGAACAGTACATCGGACACTCAGCTTAACGCGTACCATTGCGACGCGCAGCATTCGTGGCTGGTTCCTCCTCCACCTGCAACACCGCAGCCAGCGTGGCAAGACTGCCCCGGAGTTCCGCACCCTCACGCTGACCCGCAACGCTTCCGCATCTACTATCATTTGTCTTCGCTCTTCCAGCCGGAACAGGTAAAGGCTGCCATGATGGTGCATCCAGAAGAGACCGACGTGCAGAAGATCTGCACAACGATCCTCACGATGTTCCCCATGACGCAGTGACCGCTGCGCCCAAAAGGGTTAGTTGATGATTGCAACCGTGGGTTTGGCCAATTGCGGGAAAGCAACTCTGTGTGGTGTCCTTGTGCATCTGTCTGTCCCGTGTTCTTGGTCGTCTTCCTAATTCCCATTCTATGCGAGGGCCAGAGTGCCCCTGTAACATACGGCACAACTTGAAATCCTGCTGCAACAAGTACAAAAACGATTGAGCTGATTAAACCTTGTCGGAAACTGGGACCAACGGAACAGGTGTCCTGATTCCGCAATTTGGACCTGGTAAAACGAATAGTAAGAAGAGCGTGGAAATTGGCGTTGAAATCTAGACGACATCCTACAATTTCCGTACTTTGCGATGTACAGTAGTTGATTTCACGTGAATTGCCACCACAATCTGCTTTTAACTACTTCCAATGATTTTTATCACTTTGATAAAGTTGAAGCAGCAGCGTTCACTTCATCATTCACTATTTCCAATATATAATCTCTTCCAGAGATCTGACTGTTATTCGGTGCGCATGTCCTCTTCCCGCAAGAATGTCAGTGTAATTTATTGGTATCTATAATACCGTGCACTTTCTGTGTCCGCGGTTGGTGGAGGAGCTCCGGCTGACTATTACGTAGTTGCTGTTATTAAAGTAGTTATAAGTATGTTACATATTATTACGTAGTTGCTGCGTTCCGCAGCAACTCATTTTTTTAAACGTTCAATGTTGTCCAAGCTCTCCTCCGGTTCTTGGATGGTAACCGGACGGTTGTTGGCCGTGACATGTTCGCGGCGAACGTGAGCAAGTAGTATACTACATGGTTTTAATGGAAGAATTTAAAAACCCTGAAAGAAACCGAGGGTTTTTGGAAGATGTAAGACTGCCGCAATGGTACGCGGCGGTTACTTCGATGGCTTTTGTAAAGTGTCGTTTTAAAAGAGCTTCCGCTCTGTCCGGGAGCAATGGTGTTAGGAATAGAAGACCTCATCATTTTAACAAATACAATACTGTGTATTGCTGCAGAGTGTATGGGAAATACTGCCCAATTATATGATCTTAATATCGGATGGAGATATCTGTATCGCTTTCGTAACGTTTTTACTTGTATGGGATTCGCTGTACATGTCGTTACCATTATACTGTTATTACCATTTTATTGTTTTATTATTATTATTATTATTACATGAAAGGCAATGTAATAAATCAACTAAACGGTCAATGTGGTCTTTTACATTGCTTTATACCAGTTTTATATCCAGGCGAGTAACTTTTCCATCTTCTCCATCTCTCCGGAAGACCACATGCCATCAGGGTTGGTTCGGGCTTTCTCAAAGATGCTGCCAGGGAAACGTGTTGTAAGTTAATTTGAGGTTTAAATATATTACAGGTGTGTATATATATTTGTTACCTAATGCAGGTTCCATCGTCTAGGAAACTAGGGCTAAATTTGTCGACGAAACGCGGTAGCTTCAAATCGGGGACATCGGTGAATATCTGGTTGGGCAAGACTCCGCAAGGTACCTCTCCCAGTAACTTCATTTCTGTAATTTGAAATGAATATAAGGTTTTAATCAATTATGGATTGTTGTTTTACAGCGCGATGACACCATTGTCCACCTCTAAAGTGGAACCAGCAAGACATTGAATGGAAAGCAAAATACGGTATTTTTTACAGGAACTAAAACTTGCTTAAGGTATATGATAGAGAACAATCTTCTAAGATTGAAATTGCTCGGTTCCAAGAGATTCACAGTATTTGTACATGTAACAATGCCATTTCTTGGGGAAGACATCCTCGGAATGGCAAACAGCGCAGAAGGCGGTGCGGCAATCGTGCAACACGGATGAATAATGGCAAATATTTTCAGTGCCGAGGGCATTTTGTGACTGGTAATGCACTTGTTGGTTGCATATGGAAAAAGAAACTCGTTTTTGATGGATGTGCGTGATGGTAGAGTTTGGTTTTAAAGGACGGTGCACCGCCGACCTTCGTCAGACCTCGCATCGCTTTCGTGTGAAAGATGCAGCCTTGCATTTTCCACTGATTGCCATTCACATGCAAACTCTCTCCCAACCCACAAGTTTCTTTGAAGCATGCAATACATAATTCTGGCGTGATGCGAGCCATCACGCATGTAAATATCCTGGTGGTGGAAGGTACACAGGCATTTTTGTCAAGGCAAAGAAAATAATCTCAAACCTTTTCGTCTTTCCCCCAGGCAATGTAAACACCGCATCTATTTATGTAAATTTTACACGAGTACCGTGGGTTTCATGAAATGTATACCTGCTTCTGAGCATAACTGCCATCCGGCGCACTCCAAAGCGGACTCTTTCGAAGCCGGATCATCATCCGATGAGCACTCTGATTCTTCTTCCATTGTTTCAATGTTGCATGCCTCCAAGCTTGCAGGTTCTTTTTCTGTATCCAAATCCATTACAAAACCTATTTTCTGCTGGTCAGATTCCAAGAGATGAGGTTTGCATACGGCATATAATCTGGGAAAATACATAAAGATTCTCTGAACTGCTATGCTAATTTAGAAGGCTGAAAATAAGGTTAGTGAATGAACTTACAAAGGAATGGTTTCTTTGATTGTTTCGCATTTGTTTAATAATGCCTTTGTCATCAAATCCATCGCGATTTCAGGTACAACTTTTGCGTTGATCGATTTCAAGAACTCTGGAAAGTACGCGTGGTAAAATAACTTTTATTATACAATATTCAGGGAAATTGTTGCTGGTAAGACTGAAACATGTACGTAAAATTCCCCGCATCCAGAGTTTGGCAACATGTAGATAATGTTCGGATTGCACTCCTTCTTCCAAAACAAACATCAAATGACTGACGATGATCATGAGGGTCTTCCAGCTGATGGCGTGAAAATACTGCAGGAAAGGTAACCAGAACATGGTTAACTTTCCTTGTACGTAACTGTCATTGTCAATATCACCTGGTAAGAGTAATGTAACTAATTATTTATTCGTTTGGCAGGATTTGAACATTACCACCTCACCTTCCCCGATGATTAATTTCAGCTGTTCCTGAGAACACATCAGGTAACCTTCCTCTAAGGTAATACCAATATATGTTTTCCTGAAAATAAATAATTGTAGTCGAGGAAAATAAGTAGTATCAAGAGTGTTTAAGGGGTAGTATACTACAAAGAACTTACGGATTCTCATCAATTCTACATTTAAGGTACAAGATGTTGCGACGCAAGAAAGAAACGGTGGCTCGCTTCTTCTTTTCCATTTCCGACAGCTACAAATTTGTCCATCACATCCACGTTTTCAGCAATCTCAAGGTAATATTATATTGCCTGATACAAACCTCATACAAATATTGTTGAATTTCCAAGAATTTCTCTCGAAACTTGCGTTCCTTCTTTGGTACGGTACTTCTGGACAGTGTTTTCTCCCAGAAATACTCCTACAATTGTTACGTTGCAACGTGAAGAAATGGTAAACATTGAAAATAGTATGACAATTTGTCAATTCTTCCAGACCCGGATCCAGTCGAGGGCCAACTTTGCTCCGGCTCGGAGCACGGACAGCGACGTGGGCATCGTGCGGTGAGCAGCTTCGTGACGAAGCTCAACCAGCCATGTGGGCAAACCCATCTGATGAATTCAAAGTGAGGTATTGTTATTATATTTTTTGTTTATCTGTTGAAGCAGATTAAAATCTCTTGATTTGTTATTAATATAGGCCTAATGAATTTACCCTCCGTGCCACTGTGCTGATAGCTTCAGCTAATGTGTTCCACTGGCCCAGCTCTGTGATCAGGTTAACAAACCTGAAATGAAATCATTACAAGTAATGCCAAAGATTATGAACTTTAATTAGTACTGGAATTATACCTGATGAAAGCAATGGAATATATGAGTGTAACATCAGTATGTCTATTTTCATGGCCAAGTTCAAAGGCATCTTGACATTCCTTGTCGTGTAAGATTGCACGAATTATAATAGCAGTCACATCTACACCCATTGGCAATTTTTCACCCATCCTTAAAACCGATAAAACAATTTTATTTTCAATTTTATCTTGATTTTATGCATGATTTTGGTGTAAACTTTTTGGCCGGCAAAACGGCGGCTCCAAAACGTCTCTCCCCAATATACCACCTTGCTCTCCATACGGCGATTCTAGCCAAACCCTCGTATTGTTGCTCGCAATTTTCGTCGTAAAGCAGATCGAAAACGGACCTCATTTCGGTGCTGTTGAAATCAAAGTTTAAATTATTATAAACCCAGAAATTAAGTTTTATTCATATTTCTTCCTGATTAAACCAAGATTAAACCTTGATTAAACCTTAAACTTACTACGAAAACCACGCCGTTGTTTGGATCGGTACCTTCAACGAGTTCGCCATGACAATTGACACCGCCTTGAGGGCGTGGCTATGACTAGACACGCCTTTAATGTGTTGCCAGTGTATCGTGATGATTCATGCGTAGGTTGATTGGAGATTGGACCCACCGAGGGACCCACAGTCCCAAATTCCCGGAGTAAAATTTCCAAAACGTATCAAAATTTATAAAATTTCCAAAACATCAAAATTGATAAAATTTCCAAAAAAATGTCACAGCAGCCATGGGCATGTTGGTAGAGTTCCTGAACTTCTTGTTATATGGTTCTGACACCTGATCGAAGAAGATGGCTCATGAAATTAGCCGAACCACGTGTCTAAAAAATAACCTTTGTGCATGGGATGAAGATTTTTCCTAACACCAATGCAAACCTAATGTGTTGTAAAATGTGCTAAATGGGAAATAGTCCCCAACTGTTTTGCCTTTTGCTACTATACGGAGGACCTTCCAGAATATATGTCCACATGCAAAATGATATCATTTTCATATATATGAACAGTATACTGTTCACTATAGTGAAGAAAAGACAATGGTGATTGGAAAAATGGGCAAAAATACAATTTGCTCAGAAATTGATCAAAATTGGTTGGTAGATGCACCAACTCTTGCTGTATATTCAAATACCTCCTCATATTTGTCCCATCTGCCATCTGAAACAACAACTTGGTCAATTTTCAAACGTGTTTATCTCAATAACAGAGCGCACTGGAACCTGCAAACCAAGGTATATAAAAATAGGTTAGGTTAGGTAGCGCCAAGCGCCGTTTTCGCTGCAAAGGAATGGTAACGTCACTGA
>JAQFZQ010001748.1:0-17427 GCA_034696005.1 Glomeris marginata
CACGAGTGCTCTGTCTAAATTTTTGAACAGGCATAGTGCTTGGTGCTCACACCAGGGGTAGTTTTTGAACGCAGCCTTTGAACGCAGCCAATGTGCAATTCTCCTGCATGTTTGTGATGGGTATAAGTATTGTGGTGGCAGATCGTTTGGTCACAAATCTCCTCGTCACATAGCACTTCGTCACACACAATCCGTCACTCACAAATCGTCACATGCAATTGGGCACGTATACTTGGTCACATGTTCAACTCGTCATACGCACTACTCGTCACACACTACTGGTCACGCACTCCTCGTCATACACAATATGAAATGAACCTGGTCGTTTTATTATCGCTTTGTAATGGCGGAATATATCAGATTGGGTAGGCGTGGCTATATTACTTGTTTAGGCTTTGCTACTTCTTATTTTAGAGCATGCACTTCAAAGTCTGACGCCATTATTAAATGTTCATGAACATTGTTTCCAGAAGTTTTCTATGTACACAAACAATATATGGAAATGAATTGAAACAAACTTGGAAAAATAAGGCTTTGTTGGCCTTTCCCATCGTAGCACTCGACTAAAATTCTAGTCGCTCTCATTTGAGAAAAGCTTAGTTTGCAACTATATAGTCTTGTGCGTTGAATCCTTCCAGGAAATGGACTTCAATGCACTATGTATGTAAAATGTCAGCAAATATAACTTAGTTAGTTACACGTGGCGAACAAAACCTAAAATTTGGTTCAATGGTTGAAAATCAAATGGGGTATTTGGGCTGTATATATTGGTTTGTCACGGACTTCAAAAATTTCTACATACTATTTCTATTAGGGGCGTGACATCTCATTTTATTGATTACATGTATTTCATGCCTCTTTTGGTTTTCGATCACACTATCGATCGATGCCAAAAATAAACGCGTTTTAGTCAAGGTTGATCAAAACTGATGTGTGTGTGAACCACCAACATATATTATTGGTTGCGCAGGAACATAAAAATATATAACCTAAATATACGAACCAATTACACAGCATATAGGGTTACAGCTGGTTTGTCCAAACTCCACCTTATGGCCATTTGTCACACACGCTATGCATTCTCTCGGTTGAAAGATTTCGTCCAATTTCTGCCATCACAATCACTCCAGGATATTTGTGCATTTATGTATTTGCAAAGCAACGTAGAGTAAACATAAAACTTATTTGTGATATGAAGTAGCAATGTTTGACGTAGGTAGCTATGCTAACAAAGGAATTTAACAGTAAATTGCTATGATTATATAATTATCTTAATTATAATTCATATAGAACAATAAGCGACAAATGTGTTTTGGGAAAAAGTGTGTGTTACAAAACTATATAGGTAAGTAATATTTTCTTTCCAACCCATTCACTTTTATAACAGAAATTATTTTACATGTGGTACATATTGATTTGACAATTTGTTCGAAACAAGCTTCAGTTTTAGTTAACGATTCTTAATTCTGATAATATTTGAACTTGTACAGAAGGCTCGTCTCCGATGAGCTTCACACAGATATTATTACGTCATCACCAAAACCAACACAAATATAACACACATTTGTCACTGAAAATAACTCGATACCATCTGTTTCACACAGCGCAAATGAATACATTCACACTTAGTCTTACATAGCCATTTATAATTTCATCTGGTGTTCGTCACATTTGTTTGCAAATCTAACTTATATACAGGGTGGGGCAGAATAACGGGAGATTTGAAATGACTGTGAACAAAAGTATTCAATATTTCCCCAAATTCATTGTCACCACATTCAAGTACATAAAAGTATTTTTCGAAAATGATATCCGAAAGATGACGTCCATTTAAGCATAAGCATTATTCAAGCCAGGCCCTGAAGTTGAAGTGTGACAATCTCGTTCGAAAATCGTCACCCTATCGTTTATACCCCAGTTACGTTTTTTCTTAGTCCACCACTTGCTCAGTACAATGTGAATGAGGAGACATTTTTTAAATAAGATGGAACTACCAGCCACACAACTAAAGTAAGCATGAATATACATGTAGTTAACAAATTGTTTCCATTTAACACATCATCTCTCAAAAAAATGATATTGCATGGTCCCCCTGTTCACCAGACCTCAAGGCCCTCAAACAATGGATTCGAGTTGAAGTGGCACAAATCCCACTGGAAATGCTGTGCAGTTTTAAAAAAAAATGTTTGCGTTTAAATGGACATCATCTTTCAGATGCAATTTTCAAAAATTAAATGATGACAATTACTTTTCTTAAGTGCTTTTCATGTACTTTAATGTAGTGACAATAAATTTGGGAAATATTGAATACTTGTTTTTCACAGTCATTTCAAAATCGCCCATTATTCCGCCCCACACTATATAAAGCGAAGGTTCATGTCCGGGCATATTTAGTTGTCATTTTGAGACAAACACTGTGTCTGTTGATACTTTAACAGCACTGCGTGTACAACCACAAACCCTGCCTCTATATGGTAAACTGAATTAAATATGCTAAAATGAATTTATTTCATTTGCTCTTGTAACAGCTACCAGCATGGTGCCATAATTAATGGTCTTGTACCATCCATTACATGGTTTTTCTAAGCAGTTGAATAGAGAGAGCAAAATCTCCTTAGGGTACGTTTCTACATTTCTTTGAATATAATAATTGAATATAATAATTTCATTTGTTAACTATAGAGCTGCCTAAACATTGCTCTTTCATATCACAGATACGTTCCAGTGTATTGTATAATATATGTTGCTATGTAAATAAATGAACAAATATCCTGAAGCGATTGTGATTACATAAAATATCACAAACTTTTCCAGAGGTTGTAGTAAGTACTGCAGGCGAATTTTCCAACTGTTTGTTTGTTTTGTTGAATATTTCATGAAACTTGAGTATTAGCCTATATATGAATTTAAGAAGGATTTTTGAATCTGGAATACACAGTTATATTTGAATTTCCAACTTCATTTCTTCGCTCAATCCAGTTCATTGGAATAACCAGATGTGAACAATGGAAAAACTGATGTCACTTCCTGTTGATGTACACTTTTATGGCAAAGTATACATGCCGTTTTTTAGCTGGCAGTTCTGTCCACATGTCAGTCAATTTTGATAGTAGGTATGCTGGACAGCTATTTAGATCACTAATTGAGATGAGACTTGTTAGTGCCACCTGTTCATGACGTTATATGTAGGGGATATAAGATGACCAGATGTATCGCCACAGCACTATAATTGGTAATTATTGTAATTAATATTATTCTCATATGTTCTGTGTGGAGGCGTTAATTAACGCGAAATTTGTATGCAGAACTTACAAAATTTCGATTTTAAGAAAAGTAGGTGTTTATTGGCTATTAATCTTTACTTCGCAGAAATACAATGGCCTATATACAAAATACGTAAATCTCCTGCATGGGAATGAGGTTAGCTGAGCATCACATCGATTTCTAAGACCTCTTTTGTCGTTTTGCACACATGACAGTGCACATTTGCATATTTGCGATATATCAAATGTAAACCAACTCACGTTTGCAGCCCTTGACCTTGCATATTTGCGAATTTGCAGCCCTTTTCACACGTTTTAAAGGACACCCGTGAGGTGGAAACCAAAAAATGGAACAAATGAATTGTTTGGGTTTGAATTTACATTGAGTAACACGTGTGACCTTTTCTTTCACCGATGGACAGAGGGTCAGATATGAAGGGGCGTGGCATATTGCGATTTTTCTTCAATTATGAACTATTCTAAACGGCTTTCACATGTGATATTATAAATTGTTAGGTTTTTAGAAACAAAGTCAACTTTTACGCATGTGAAATTTGTAAAACTTTCTGGTAGAGTGAGACCATAACCTTTTGTTCAATATTGAGGCTTAAGTTGTGAATGCAATTTGCATGTTTAATTCCATTTACCCATTGTATGGTGCATGTTGGCAACATGATATTGGAGGAGGTCCTCATAGGCTAGAGTAGTATTCCATGATGCTGTGTGATGATGATATCCGTTTAGCACAGTTATACAGAGACGTGCTCAACAATATGGTAAACAAAAATAACAATAATAATAAGCCAGTGTTGTTTCTCTTGAAGGAAGTGAAAGGGGAGCAAGATGCCTACACCACGTCCAACTTGGAGCTGTATTCGGGCCACACTTGCACGCCGATCGATAGAAACGCCACCTACGCACGCTGCTGCAATCGACCGCCATTGACGTCATCATCCGGGTATTGTGCATAGTGTGTGTGGGAGTGATAGGAGGCAAATCGGACTCGGGTCTCTCGTTCGGATCCACTGTCAGTGCTGAAATACTGCAAGTCTACAGCCGCAGCGTTTAAGCCTCGTTACCTGTGGAATAGGAATAACAGGATGCCACTGAGTTCAGCACGAATACCACTGTTACTGGAACACTGACAACACCCTTCTGTATACAGCCATACAAAACGCAACAGCAGTACCATGAAGCTGCTCGCAGTAGTCATCACTGTGCTCGTCCTCTCAATTCCAGAAGAGACCAATGCGGACTCTAATGTCGGTCAGTGGATTTCGTTTTTTTTATTCATAGCAGTACCTTGGTACATTAAGGCAGTCGAACGGGTGGTCTTTGTGTGAAGAATGGCAGTGTTTATTTACCACCACTCGATTACCCCGTTGAAATAACGTCCGATTTGATGACATATGGTAAGGAAGCAAAAAGCGACCCCTGATGCTGCGTTGGCTTTCCCTTTCAGCAAACCGGTTTTGCGGGGAAGCCAACCTAAAACCCGCTTCAAGTCGCTTTTTGTCCTGGATTGGATTGTAAAAACAACAGGAGATACAAGAGGGTATTGCGTTGATCCTTTGTATTCTCTACACAGTATTCCATTGCAAATAATAGTCTACTATATAATTTTATTCAGTGTCTGTAAAAAGGAAAATTATGGCGCTGGGGTTGAAAATTGATGTAGGAGTAGGGAGTAAAAGCATTGTGGGTCACGTGTGATCTCAACCTACCCTTCGCGCCCACCTTCCACCCTTTGGGAACCTTGACCCCGTTTTCAGATCGATAGTCTAAAGTTTTCCCCTTTTCTGATCTTATTCCCTTGCCCATGTGGTAAGTAATGTAGGGTATAATTTATTAATGTTGGTTCTATGAATATTAATAAATATGTGGTAGAGGGAGATAGAGAGCGTGATTTCAAAGGTAATTTCTTCTTTTTTCATATTTTTTTATGGTTCCGAGCTGAGGAAGAATTGTTGGGCATACTAAATTGTTTGCATGACAAGAAAGTTAATAAGTTGACTATATATACCTATAAATGTAATGTTTTTGCACGCTCTGCCAAATTTAAGCGCTTTGCACTGAGTCAATGAAAGTTGCCATTTTGAAAAGCAATGTTGGTTTGCGTAGGCATTATTATATTATCTGGCATATAACTATCTTCCAAACTCATGCTTGGCTTGTACGTACTGCATGTGATAGCAAGTTAATTTCGTTTTCGACCCTCTATGTTAGTAATTGGACTATGCATATCGCATTATACTGGTAATTACGTAGAGGTAAATCAGCTTATCTGGCAATACATGGTTTTTCTATAGCTTCTAACATATAATAACCATTTTTGAATTTAATAATAATTTGATTAATCATGTACTTTGAATGTAGATAGTATCTATACATAACCTCGTGTCATATGAAACTTTGCACTAGATTATTAGTAGCCATTCTAATCTGCATTAAATTGACGTGAGACGTATAAATATGAAGCAGACCAAATTGACTAATAAGGTTTTATTTAATAATTAAAATTTGTTACTTTAATGAACAGTTTACACTGTATGTTGACATTAGGTTTTACGAATTGTTACAAAAATAGTAGTAACCTCATTCATGGAAAAAGGGTGTGGCACAAATCATTTTTCCGTAATAGATGAACTGAACAAACCTTGAATTTATGCGTCCATGTCGTATGGGAGCATTTGAATGTAGTACTCATTTCATAGTGAAACAATTTTAATTGTGTTTTTGCTCATGTTATTCGTTTTCGAGCAAACATGAGTAATTTGTTTCTCCATTTGATTAGAAATGTCAATACAGTAAATGAAAATTGTAGCCAATGATTTTCTCAAAGAAAGTAAGAAAACAACTGCTAATGTTTTGTCAACAATAGATTGTTTGGAAAGCCTATTTTCATTCATGTAGTAGATTTTACTGGTGGAAATAATATTTATTGTGGCAGTTTGTTGATGCTGATATTATATGAGCAAAAATGTTTATTTACAAATCTCATTTGGCTTTAGTGGGAGTGAGTTTCATATAATGAGGAGATCTTTGATTGGCAGTTAATTATGTTCTAACAATGAATCACACCACTCTTGATCACACTAATAACATGTTGATGTTGTAAAGCAGTGTGGCTCCTACGAATGTATTGGAATTCTTTCTTTTGAAGAAAATTACATGCGAAAATGATTTTATTTCGGATTATTATTATTTTTGTAAGAGGCCTTATGAAATTCTCAAAATACAGGTCTTCAAAACCAATTCATACGAGTGGAATTTGATCACAGAGATGTTTATTATCACTGGCATGCTGTCAGTTTTGACAGCTTCGATTTTGTTACATTCATTCTAATGTTACTTGTAGGTCTACCCAATATTTTTTGTTTTGACTTCTATTTTGATACTGAATGGAAAGTTTTCATCAAAATTTCCATCGTTCCAATAGCAATAAGATGGTATATATACCTACTTCATTAAATTGACTGAAATAGTAAACACCTTAAGGGTACATTTCAGATTTATCGCCTGAAACGTTGGATGCGAAGAGACGAGTGGCTTGTTTTTTTGTTTCAGCTGTAATTAGGGTTTATCACCGTGAAATATTTTTTTATTCCAATTAGCTGCCTACACTTGCCCTAACTCCGCCCACACGCCATCGCCATTTGCTACCGTTAAGATGACGTATCTACGAGTCTTCTCACCTTCTCACTTAGCGAGAGTGGAAGGGATTTTCAGGGTTATCTACTCCAATAACCCCCTCGATGGACTACACATTTAATTCCCACCCCTTGCGCCAACTCGTGCATAATTGAAAAAGTACGCACTTACTACATGCAATATGTAAGGCGAATGATATTTGGCACAGGCGTCGTTGCAATCAATAGATGCGATTCAAGGTTGTGGGCGTTGTTGCCATGGAAACATAAAGTGGGTTGAGGCGAAAAAAAAATGGTACAGAGGTATAGAAGAGGGTGCTAAGAAATATTGTTGGCAAAAAGAGCAAATTCGTGGCAAAATAATTCCCAATGTTTCGTTCTTATAATATATTTTTGTAGCTATATAAATCGATGGCAATCTAATTTGATTTACATGCATAATGTTATGGCATGAATGATAGCAAATGTAAATGTGCTATAGATGAAAAAAAAATGAATTAGGAAATGAATGAGACATCAAGGTAACATATAACTAATGAGTAAATATGTAAATAACATTTAGTGTGTTGCTCATTACAAATATTGCAAACGTTAATAAATCAATATAATGATAAACGAGCATGTACGCATATAAACGCAATTCATGCAGTATGCATATTAAGTGTGTAAAAATTCGTATATTAATTTTTTATTTATTTTGCATGTAGAAAATTGTGGCGCAGCAAAATTGTAGATAAATTCAGTATACAAATTAATGTTTTCGAACGAATAATTATACATTCATCTGGATATTTTGAATATAGCCTACAATTATCAAAAACGTCATTTGGAAATTATAAAGATGTACCGGTATGCTAATTGAATACCAACACAAGGCAGTAAAACATGTGATGGATAAAACATGTAATAAACTCAAATGTGGAAAAGTTTTATTGACAAATACTATGTTATCAGAGGCAAAAACGAACAATATTTTATTTTTCGCTATATCTGCATGCATTCAACAAAGCAATTAACATTAGCCAGCAAAATGATCGACTCTATTAAAAATAAAGCTCCCAGTCTCCCCTATGTGCAATTAACGACTTGAAATAATAAATACATGTGATTATGTATGTATTGCTGCTACATAATGACGTGCTTATGTTATATTCATGCTGAACTTTCCTGCGAATATGTCGAAAAAACAAAGCATAAATAATAAACGTGAGTGTGCATATACACCTACATTTCGTGCAGATTAAAGAACACACAGACCAGCCTACAGTAATTTGCTTCAGTTAATTTGTAAAACTGCCACAATTGTGTTATCCAGGTTATAGGCTAAAGTGTTACACAGTCATTGAGGACATTTTTCTTGATTATTTTGAAATTAGCGCGTGGGCTTTTACCATATGTTAGTTGACATGTGCTCTATATACATGTTGTTGTGAGGACCTCTGGAACGATGCCAGCTGATTCGGCAATTATTTCGAGCGTTTACCTATCTGGTTGCCAATGACGTCACTAAACACGCTATTATACCAGTAATGAGCGAATACGGACGGATACGCTTGCTTTCCAAACGAGGAAACAGTAATTTTATTTACCAAGTATTTTTACACGTTTAATCTTACTTTATTAGAATTTGAAGCCAAGCTATATACAAACATCCTTCTATCCTATATCGGCTACGATAATTATTTCGGGACATTTTCGGTCGATTGAAAGGATTTTGCGATGACGTCACAGAGTCTTCATCTCGTTTATCGATTGCATCCCTCTTTTAAGTCGCACCTGAGGTCTACATCCTTTTGCTTTTCAAACCAGATTCCTTGTATTTTATTCATTGCTGTAAGTCTATATGGACAACAGGTCTGTTAATATAATTGTGAGTAATTTTTTGGGTCTTGTAGAGTGAAATTTAATGTGATGGAGATTATGATGCAGGATTTGTGTGAGATGCGAAATGTGTATATATCTGGGAGGTTTTTGCAAACCTTGTTCCACTTTTCTAGGTTTTTGTCTTGACAGTGAATAAATACCGCAGTAACCTTTCAAGCTCCATTTGGCCCCATTTTCGCTGAAATGCTCAGATAACGGAATAGGAGATTGCAGGCAATCGTATAGCTATAGAGAGAAATCACTTGTAAAAATCTTAATATACTAAACCAAGATTACTGCTTCCGATGCACTCTGCTCGATCTCAAAGAGTTATCAGTTATCATTTCCGTTGTACTACATCATGTGTCATTACAAATCCCCGTTAATTTTAACGTGAAATGTGAAATCCGATTATAGGAGATTCCCATGGCAACCTGAAGTCAAAGAACAACGTTGCACGTGGTTTTAACGTTTAGACGATTATTCATAATTGGGCATGTAAATATATTATTATAGTATATTAATTCTGCAACGTATTAGTTAATAATACATGCATTCAGTGATGTTTAGGCAAGGATAGTTACGTAACAACGTTTCACATACATGATTTGGAAAGGTACTGATAGTCCTCGCATGTAATAAAAGTTCACCATTTGTCCTAGGAAAAATAATATGTATTGGAGGTTATTTTTTTCCTAGAGCCAAGAAAACATTTCACATGTAAGGTAATAATTTTAAACAATACTTCAATATGCATGTTAAACGTTTTAGTTATTAATATAGGTAGCTTTATAACGGCTTTGTATTTTAAAATAAAGATCGGCTAATACTTTCCGAATGACACACATACATATCACCCGAATCTGACTGCAAGGGCATGTTGCATGGCAGAAATTTCCAAAATTAACACATTTCTTCTGTAATTCATATAATTATATGAAGGAACTGGTATATAGTGCAATATACAGTATATCATGTCCAATCACATAATGATCAGTTGTAACAGGAGGAGGTTTCAATAATTGTGTTGGCAGGATTGAATAGAATCCAGCACAAATTCATTGTAAAAGCAATTTGGGATTGGGCACAGTTTTCCCATCGGATGTTACACAAACCATTATCTCCCATATAATGAGCACTGCCACCAGATCTTGGAAGAAATTAATTCTGTAGCAAGTTGCATCTGGCTATAATTGATTGTGGAATATGATAACCCATTAATTCTTGTGGACATTTAAAAACCAGGCTTTTGGTACTTCAAATACTATCATGTGCAATGGGGCTTCGATGTTTGGTGTGAGATACTATACAGTATGTGGCTATGATTTTGTTTTTTATGATTTTTATTAGAAAGGGCAGAAGTATCTGGAAATAATTAATCTATGAGGAAATTGTTATGAAATTTCAAAATAGATTTCAATGTTGTTCCAAACAATCAAAATCCGTCATAATATAGGAACTTTGAGCATTAGAACAAAGGCACAAATAACATATACTTTCACCTATGAGGGCTAATTTACTCGTGTTCATGCATTTGCTGGTCTTGAGTGGGGTATATTCAAACACTATGTTAAGAAACAAAAATGGGCCAGCCAGCCACCATTGCATTTAAAGCCGATTTAACATCTGTGCGTAGATCCTTGATAGAATACTCCCAGATGTGCTTAGCAGCAGATGGTCACTGGCTCTTCAATCTTCCCTTTTCATTTTTTTCTCAAGTTTCCTTTTCTGTTGCATACACAACTACAAATATACTTTTGATAACCACGCTCGAAGTCACATGGCAGACTTCGTAGTAGTATACCAGCTATGGAATCATATCTGGTACATTGCACAATAGCCTAAACATATAGCAGCAGTATCACCAAGTTTAAGTCTGTAAGTCTGCAAAATATTGTGAGAATATTATACAATGAAAACTAATCTGCGGTGTGCCAAACAAATTTTAGTAACACACAAGCAAACGTTATGCAAATGTGTGGTGCTAATTATAATTTGACACACTTTCTATGCAAATTTCAGATGTTGCCTTACACATGTTATTCACTGAAATGCAGAATTTAATGTAGGTACATTTTCTTTATGCACACCATATTAATCCAATGCATATAATTTAGTATGGTAATAATTTTTTGCTATTGACAGCAAGTGAATATGTAGTATACCTCCATTTGTTCTAAATATCAGGTGGAATTTATATCAATTGTGACTATACCTATATTACAGATTTTTCCAGTCAGGAATGTAACATAATTAAGGTACATTATTACATATTTAGTATGGATACTCAGGTTATGTACATTTTATTATTATATTTAGCATAGCATGTTAGCATTTTCACATGGTTGCACATTAATTACAAAGCTTTTTGTCTTGTTTTCGGACTCCATATTTATTCATATTTAATTTTTGTTCTGCATCTACGTGCATGCATGGCCATGTTTTATTTCATTTTGTTTATTCTGTGAACCACTATATTTAATTATGAGGCAGCGAGTCATTCACCTCGTGTTCCATGCGTGAGAAGTTTGGGCTATAGCTAATGATGGCGACCACCATTTGAGAGCAATGTGTAAAATTGGAGGGCATGCAGACACCACAAGGGGTTTGATGTTTGTTTTTATACGTGTTGTGCTTTAATGACATTTCTGCGGGAAATGACCCTCTAAGGAAACGCACAGCAACAATTACTCAGCTGCAAGTCTTGTGATGCTCCGGTTTAGCACATCTGTTGCAAATGGTTGGCTGTACTTAGCATGGGTCCATTCATGTTATGAAACAAAAGAACTGGCTTGAAACTGTTCGCCATTAATGTATGCAGATCTTTATTATTATTATCTCAGTACTAATTGTAATGCAGAACTATAAATTTCGACGTCCGATTAATGTGAGAAGAGTGAAGGTGAAGCTTGCTAGATGACGTCATACGTCTGTTAGGGCACCGTTTACGGGTTTTGCCCTAAGTCCCTAATGAATGGGAGTATATATGTCCGATAAGAAATGATGTGAGAACAAGTACTAGTTCAATTGGACCAATTAAATTTGGATTACATGAAATTAATTTGTTTTATAAAACAAAAGAAATTCCTAGTTGGGTACCATAAAGACGACATTCCTTGTACGTTATTTGATAGTAATAAGAGTGGATGCTCTATTTTATCCACTCTTGAATTAAGTGCTACAAATAAGTACAAGTGAATTGGGATCAAAGATGTGTAAGTCATTCATGAATCACCACACTGCACTGTTGTCAAGTGGCAGGGCTTCTTTTCAACCTTATCTTCAATTGGATTAAAGGACCACCCGGTGAAAGGCTTAGAAATCAATTATCAAACATTGCAGCTTGCGGATATTGCATTTTGCAATAGTTCATGCAGATAACTAACTCTCACGTGACAGGTTATCTTTCACCTCCCTTTGCTCACTTCACAATTAATGGCAGCAGTTGAATTTCCGCTGCCAATGCCAGTGTTTGGAGCGCCGTTCCTTCCTGTCGATCAGGTTTCAGATCGTGTGACCTGCTATTTTCACATTCTCTATATATCCTGCCATAAGGAGAAAAATTATCCTATTATGAAAAATCCGATTGAGCACTAAAAAACACTGAATATATATCTTTATGTTCTGGAAACGTTTCTTCAGATTTATTTGTCATCTGCGCAATGAATGTAAGATATTACCCATTTGCTGGAATTACTTTAGTGCTTTCATCAAATAGTACAACCATTAAAGGCAAAATGCCGTAGGGGGTAGGATAATGAAAAATCGCAGGGTTATAATTATATTTGATGAATTTAGATGAATACCTTGGGGCGTCACCTTGTGGTTTCCGGATACATTAATTTTATCGATTATTTGCGATTCGATCGATACGATAACTCTATGTAAACACGTTAGAAAGAGTTTGTTTTTATATCACATGTAATAACAGCTGATAGCGCATTCTTTGTTTTAGCCAAAAGCGACCCCTATGCGATAGCTTCCCCTGTTTGACATGAATTGTGTGGAGGCAGCAAAATGCCTAACTGCAGTTTTATTCAGAAATCATGAAAAGGAGATTTTATATTCATTAATCCCAGCAGCTGTGCTAAAATTAAAGTGTGCAATTACATTGTAATTACTGTATATTATTGAGTCCGAACTTCAAAGTTGTAGTATACATTTCTATAAAGGCAAATTCATCAATAGCAATAATATCGTTAAATCTGTTAAATATTACAGGCGTGTCCAGAAAGTAAAGATGCCAAATATAAGAACATTTTTTTTAGAATGTCATAAATTGTTAACTTGCATGCCAAGACCTTTGTTGACTATGGGAATTATTATATCAATGCCAACATCATATAATTAAAAATATAAGCTTAATTATAATATAGGTCAGATAAATCTTAATGGTTTGGGGAATTGCTATCGTCAAGAGTGGACAAAAAGAAATTGTGGTAATTATCGCTTACTAAAAGAGGTATTTGTAACATTTTCATTTATACAATTAATCATGCACAGCCATTTTGCTGGTTGTTGCTCATGGACGCCTCTCAACATTTTTATTGTTTGGTCAGCAATAGTAAGCTTTCTTCCAATGAAAGCCATCCAAAGGATCAACTTGACCTATACCTACTACAAGTACTTTTGTATCTGTTATTATCGTGTCAGCTGATAAAATTGAACACTAGCTGCCATCTGCTGCACATGACCGGCTCACATGATTCTCAGATATCTACCAAATACAATATTGGATAACAATGTTAGAACGATTTGGTGGCTACATATGGCAAGATTAGAAATTGTGCATTTTATGAAATTTTTATAGCACAATTAATGCTAACAACAATACTGTGAATACTCAGCATATAACTCTGTTATATTTTTATAGTTTTGGAATAGCCTATATATTTTAGAATAACACGCATTCATAATGATTGTAAACATAAAATCAAATTCAGGTTCCATTTACAATATTAATATGATTTAATTCCGTCCGATGTACATGTGCATATGCAAAGGAGGTTTTCTATACTTGTATACAGAACTATATAGTTCTGACATTGTAATGTTTTCTCTGGGAACACCGGTTTATCCCTGTACTGAAACAATAGCTGCATTTATCTATTTCATGACTGCGCTTGCCTTGAAGGCTTTAAACTGTTCCAAACCCAGTATCCTCTGAGGGTCAAAACAATTATTGTTCATATATAAAGGAGAGGAAAAACTATCAGTTTATTGATATAGTATTCCTCCTGGTGGATGAAAAAATAGGCCGCATCAAATAACTTTCTTAATAAAAATATTAAAGGATTGTTTTCGCTGACAAATGGGCAGTCATATAGATTCACTTTACAATGTAGTACGTATTAGTTGGATTTTCAGGAAGACCCTTATTTCATGTTCAACTGATTTACAACTTTGCGACCGTTTGATATATTTGGTCAGTAAAGTTGCTGATTTATCTGAAATACAGGGTGGGACAAACTGTAAATCCAACTAATGTGTTGTAATACACATCTATGACTTCCTATTTGTCCATGAAAACAATCTTCCGATATTTTGATTATTAAGAAAGTTATGTATGTAATGCATCCCATTTTTTATCCACTCCAGTATATTGCTTTTCACTAGCAATTTAATTGTGCATGGTGTCAGCTAAATTTCTTAAGTGTGTATCAGTGTTCAAATACCTCACCATCTTCATAATTAAAGAGAAAGTAAAAGTTTGGAATATGCATTTTGTGTTAGAGTAGGGCTTGACTGTCATATGCTTTGATATGTATCAAGATGGCAGTGATGGATTTAAAAGCATCCATCTGCCGCTTGTAAGCGGGGAAAATAGAATGGGATTCAAAAGGGCGTATGCGAGACCGGACCGTATATAAGTGATTGATGTTGCCTGGAATATTTTAGATCAAGTGTTGTGAGGGTTGACATCAATACAGAAGCTCTGAAAATGTATTAGTACATAAATATACGAGTTACCATACAAAATATAAGATGTTATACGGTAATGCTTTATAGAGTTTAGAAAACAAGTGAGTTCAATTAGTATTGAGGTACTTTTACGAGTTCAAATTGTTGAACAATGCAATAAATGAAACACAACCTCACGCAATGACATCAAGTTAGTATAGTGTACTCTGAATAGTAAAGACTAGACATGCAGTTCGCCTTTAATAGAACAATAATGTTTACTCTCAATTACGTGTCGCATATGTAATGTTGTTGAATTATTTCCATAAAAGTTTAATGAGTCAGTGGTTCCTGGAATGGAACCAGTTTGTTGTTGTTGGCAAGTTGAAATGTTGGGTAATGCCTTTGTTCTGATATTTGTTGTATACTTGTTGAGTAATTTAACTGGTTTGGGTGTGGGATTTTTCCTACTGTAAGTGCCAAGAAAGATTGTGCCGGAAATGAGAAGAGTCGACTCATTTTAGGGGTCGGGGTTTGATACTGGCAATACTGGTTATGTGACGCTGCTGGCCTGAACGCAGGTGCATCAAACCCCGACCCCTAAAATGAGTCGACTCTTCTCATTTCCGGCACAATCTTTCATGGCACGTACAGTATATGAATGGGAAGATTGTAATTTAAAAGTTCTCTTGATGTGATGCGCTGCCAGTCAGTTGTATTCCTGTGAGCTTGAGTTTCTCTGAGTTTTGTGAGTTATGCTGCCAGTCAGCAGGCTTATATTCAGCTTTGTATTTGCGGTGAGTTGCGCTGCCAGTCAGCAGGGAACATTGTTCAGTTTAATAAACTAAATTCAACCAAACAAGAAGAATGGATTTTGTGCGAAGTAACCACTGGTGAATGTGCGAGTAAAAACAAATAAAGTTGTAAATATAAGTTAGTTGGACAATTTAAAATTTATATATAATACATTTGCAAAGTTTAGTTTTCAGCGTGTCATTGAAATTCGATAATATGCACGTTTTATGTATTGTACTTTTGTTTGAAATTTAAATACATGACAATAGATGCTTGTATACAACTACAACTTATGTAGGAGCGACAGGAATTCATAATTTAATTGAGGCACATTCCTGTAAGTTTAAAGGCAAGGACTACATGCTTGATGTTTGCCAAAATTTACATTTCATAAATATTTTAGAAAGGGGATATGAAATAATACTAAACGTTCATACACATAATAACATTTTCAGAATATTTTCATGCGAGGCTAGTGAATACAGTGATTCAACCTCTCAGGGGTAATATTGTCTAATGTTTGTAGACAGCAATTTCGTCATGTGATCTGCAATTAGCGCCCGAGTGAACGCCATTGCTTAATCTTCATTTGCAGCCGTTGTTGTCTAATTTAGCGCGCAAATAAAAGATCGGCATTGGTAGTTTTCCTTCTTTAACCTCTGTGGCAAATTAATGTCGAGCTGCCAGCTATCGAATCTTGCACTTTTACGTTCAGTTGTCAGCCAAATGCAATCACAACGTTAGATGAGCCGTGATGCGCAAGGAATCTCAAGTGACGTCACTGTCTTTTTAAATCTTCCATACTACGTACGTGCCATGCCATGTGCGTGTCATTCGATGTAGTACGTAATTACACGCTAGATGAAAGAATAGAAACTTTATAACAGTGTATAGTGAGTGTGCATGCCCAGAACCCGAGTGCAAGTCCTTTTTTGGTTATTCTTTTTGAACGTCTGGCAGCCATTAACGCCTGAGAAATCAATAGTAGAATATCTCTTCTCACAAGCGCCACTTTTGCAACAAATGCACAATAGAGCTTAGCAGCACGTATTTCCGTTTCCGACATAGTTGTTACAATGCATAAGTTGTATGTAGCTGCTAATATGAGTATCCTTCTCATGTAGACTTACAGAAAACAGCCTGAAAAGTTTCCCGGCTGTGATCGATGCATGTATAAGGTGTATAATCCGCTAGAATTTGAAATTTTTAATTTCATTCTGAATCCACTAAAAAAGTCATTTTGATAAATCGCACAGCCACTTGGATTCCATGGCAGCTTTGAATAGCCTGTAGAGCCTATGTTATAAGGAAATTAAGGCATTTTTTAATAACAGAAGCTTTTGGAGCAAATAACGACTGGCCTCCCTATAGTGCTGTGATTACTATACCCAAATTATAACATTGGATGTTCATTATGTCTGGAAAGGAATACTATGATGAGGATACTGTCACTGCATGCAGTATGGAACTGTAAACGAAGTGGGGGGGGGGGGTTAGTATATGGAAGTGGATTATAACATTGGAATTGCATCAAATCAAGTCAGTGACTGGTTTCGGTTCTATAACATCAGGACCATTATTAGACCGCTAATTAGCAAGCACGTCACAATTCTGTCTATACTTATGTTAGTGGTATATGTGCCGAGTTACGTATCTGGCATTATACAGGGTGGTACGCAGGAACCAAGTGTTTTTGAATTGGCTAGTACTCCACCAATAAGAAAGGGAGGGTCGAGATGCAGGTGGCAATCTATTCCTCGGCTCAAAGCATTTCACTTTCAGTTGCCATCCAGTTGCCAACATGGTCCCATGGAATCTACTACCCTTTCAAAGAAAGAATGAGCCAGGACGGTGTCAAGAATCCGTTTTGAAGGGGTACACGGTTGCAGGTGTGCAGGCTATGATGGGCAATGACGGCCACACACTGCAACCTTGCACCCCTTCAAAACAGGTTC
>JAQFZQ010001749.1:0-17423 GCA_034696005.1 Glomeris marginata
ATTGCTATAAACTTAGGATTAAAGTTTCGTTGCAATCGCTTCAAGTCAATTTTACCCCTGACAATTGTCCTTTAAGAATGCAGTAATTAGATGGTGACACCTGTAATAAGAGACTTGCTCTGTACTTCAGACATAATCATGTATGTACCTACTAGTATTTGGAAACCCATACATGTAGGTCCCTATATATAAAACCGTATAAAATTCGAGTTTCTTTTGCACCAACAGTAAAAATAATCACAAAACCGCAAAACCATTTGTGACACAATTCTCTGAATAAATCCAAAACAAATGAGGGTGTCATCTTTCCCAGTAGGCATCTAATCGACATTTTTGCCTCTGGTCTTGTATACTATAGTAGTTGTAAACTTGTACATAGTCTGTCTACAGAAAAATGAAAAGGAAAGTTCGCACTTTTCCGCTTTCAAATGGGACCGGTCAGAACCAGAAGAAATTCGACCTTATCCTTTCTTCTTTCAGTAGGCTATATACAATATACCTACATGGAAACCTACATTTGATCAATATAAACTGAAGCAGGAAAAAAATACACGCTAAGTTGACCAAATATATAAACATGGTTTCATTTGCTGCAGTTATACACATGACACGCCCTTAATATGCTCATTGCATTCTGGATGTCATTTAGAGCCAGGGTGACATTTCTTTTCAATTTTTTTATAATTGCATTCTTCCTAATGATATACGTAATTGAATCGTGTGTGGTGTTGTAACGTCCAAGTTTTGGAAATTCATTCTCTTTGAGCACATATGTGCTCAATAACATCGCATAGATCTCAAAATATCGACACACAAAAGGTCGCCATTTTTTCCTGGCTGCCTTCTGACCAGCAATATTTTTATTTACGCGACCTTTGACCCAGCGATATCATTTTATTACGATGTTTTGATCAGAGACTTTTTGTGCACAGGTCTTTTTGGAGCAAATCTTTTTGATCGGTTACCAGATTCTGGAGATTGCTTGTGTACCTGTACCGCGGCTTAGAAAAACTCTTACCACATGAGTGCTTTAATTTGGTGATTGCATGGGAAATAACTAAATGTAAGTGCTTGTAAAAAAATACGGAAAACCATAGAATAGCAAATTATAGTCAAACTTTTTTAAAAGTTTCGATATATCTCATATGTTAAGAGTTTTCTATAACAAAGTCTGTAACAAAGCTTTCCATTAATTACTCAACATTTTTTCACACCCAAAAACTTTTCTAAGTCAGTTTACAGTTTCCAGGTACTTAAACCTGTCACATATATCTTGCATATATTCAGGAGTTATGCAGATAACATTTTTCATTGTCTTTTGTCTGATGCAGATACATTTTCGAATTGGGACATACAATTTAGCCGTATTCTGAAATGCATCGTGAAATAAACGAAAATTTCAGCATATATATGGATCATCGTGCCATTCAATAAATCATTTTCCCACGAATTTCTAAACCTCAAAAGTTTTTATCGTTTCCCTTGAGGTTCGAGTTAACTTTTTGCCTGCGCCTCAAATATGTTGCCTATAATTTCGTTATGTTTAATAATAAATTGCGATTATATTTCATAAGAAGCTCGGAAATAAGAGTCTTTGTTTTATGCAAGATATCCAAATGCATTTTGGAGCAAACTGCGGGCACAAAATGGCGTTACTGGCACCCTTTTTTGTATAATATAGTATATTTAAATTTCATAAGTAAACCAAATATATGCCACAATACGATCACCGCAGTTCGATGGTGTGGTTACCGACTTCTTAAATAATATCAATACTCAAATAATTAATTTCTATTCGTTGTAAGGGCACTGGGAACCACGTGCTAAAATGCCGTTTAATAATACTATTGGTAGAACGACGTTTGCTGAAGCGCTCTTGTTTCAACAGTCGGACTCAAGATTCAAAATATTGTTCAAAATGAGAATGTACAAACCAGGGAAGGGTGATGGCAAGTCTGACCACATGTAAATGTATAATAATATTCAAGTAATATTACTGAACGTGGTACTGATCTTGATTTCAGTAAAGAAAATTTGATTGTGAGTCGAATCTCAAGAGCAAGAATGAGCGACGTTGATATTTTCGTCGGAAGCCAAACTATCGTGGACCAAGAAGTGTACCAACTATGGCTGGATGGACATTCAGGTACGTACAAATTTGATATATAATAATATTTTGTAACTGTAATCGTTATACCTGCTTGGTTTGCAGCCCAAGAAGCGGTTGTGATACTTCAGCAACGCGGCGTTTTACAAGAAACTGGAGCACCGATAAGACTTCTGATGAGCGACACTTTAAACCACTATCGTACTTTCCAAATGCTCGAACGCCTTTTGCAGTACCCAACAAAGCTTGCTGAACAGCTGACGTTTCAAATAGAACCACAGACACAGAAGATGCTAATTCAGAAGTAGGCCACTGGTCCTGTTGTATATATAATTGAAGAAATTGATGCGATGTACGGGTGTAACTTATTTAAATATAAAGTAAAAAGCAGTTGCGTGTGGCTGGTCTTGTAACATCAATGAACTGCTCTGGACAGACTTTGTACCTATTCATGATTATATACCAAAGCCGCGTCCAAGATTGCATCAATGCAGGTGGTAAACGGTTGGAGGAAATTAATATATGCAAGACTTTAACCAATCACACCTTGCATCACACTATGATGCAATGTTGGACGCAGAGCTCTTTAATTACTATTCGAAGGTCATATCCAATGAGGGCAAACACGTATCATTTAAGAATATTTGAACAATTTAAGTGTGTCATAACTTTAGTTATAAAGCGAACCCAGCAATTATTGAGATTGCTAATTATGGATTACAGAAACATTTGTGTATGACCTTTGTGCTGTTATCTGTGATTTAGTTAATTATCATGTTAGTAACATTTTTATTTTCCTTTTTGCAGATATTATGAATTCCATGACGACGTTGTTCGTGATGTGCTCGGTAAGAAATTGTCATCAAGAAACAGAAAAGATTTGGATGAAGTCAGCGAAAAGACCGGTGTGTCACTGCGAAGCTGCAGACGGCAAGTGGGTTAAAGACTGTTTAATTATTAAACTTTAATACATGCTTCAAAAGCAACACTATAAAGTTATAAATTGCTCCATTGATGTGAACATTCCTTATATATCATTATTGTATTTTACAGTTTGATAATGTGAAGAGAGTTTACAAGATAGTTGAAGATCTGAAGGGCAATCTGTTTGCTAATATTCAGGCAAATTTTTTGCTACCGGATGTCCTGGCCAGGTTTTGTATCTAGGCTATATAAATAAATAAACATGGTGATGTTGTATGTACAACTGCATTCTAGACCTGATTGTTGTGGTTGGGACATTTCAGGAAATATGCGGCAATTGTATTCATCACAAATAACAGATTTGAGACGGGAAAGCGAAAGCTGCAGTATTTGACATTTGATGATTTCTTGCACTGTGCCAACTGTATGATCTCGAAATGGTCAGCATGTAAGTGATCATTATAGAAATGTAGAATACAATTTTAGGAAACGTAATGCAATGGCACTTTATTGTTTATCAAAGATCGGAGACAAGATGAAACGGATGCCGATTTAGACCGTGAATTTCTTCAAGAAATGCGAGATCTCAAGGTATTATTAGACAAGGATGTAATTGATGAGCACAAAAGGTAAATGAAATGGAATACGTGTGCATTATTTATAACATATATTGATTTAAAGTTATTGCTGCAGTTTGGTTATTCATCGGCTGAAGGGAAAAATTCCAGAAAAGTTGATGACTGATATTGACACAAATTTCAAGGCAGACACAAACTGTTGTATTTGCATTATGTTGTTCGTATTTTACGGGTGAAAATGCTACATGGTTGTATACAATATGTAGGTACTGTCCCGCACGCTAATTAATATAGCGTATGGACTAAATCACAGTCGTGAGGCCCGTGACATATTTGTAGATCTTGTTGAAAAAGTAAGAATATATACTATAGTATTAGGCTGTCTATTACATGACTGAAATGTTATATATGTTACATTTTCAGTTCATTGACCCGTGCAAGCAGTCCAGGTGGAGTAAATCAGATTTGGAACAATTTCTCAATGTGTATGCTTCAACTCCTAGACATTTAGAATTAATGAGAAGGTATTTTACTGAAAGAATATTTGCCATGATACTATATTAAATAACAAAATCTACACCTGTATTTTTTTGACATTTTTTTCAGTTTTCCTCATGTGATTGCGGTGTTTGATCGGTACATCACTACAGCTTCTTCATGTCTCTTACGAATGTATCATGGGTAAATTAATGGAAATAAATGTAGCTGATTTACTTACAGCATTTGTACACGTTATATTGTTATTGCTGTCTAATAAACATTTTCGATTACGGTACTTTTTGTTGCACTGACAACTCAATTAAATGATTGTAATGTATTAAACATTAGGCATTTTTCTTTACAATATGCTGGGTGGATGTATGAATGCATGTGAAAACTGGTTTCAATTTCCACTAAATAATCCCTTGAATTTTGATTGTTATGCAATCATGAGCTAATTTTTTTGTTAAATAACCCTCAGATAAATTCAATAATTCCGTATGTATAAAAGTTAGTCTTGAAATTGAAGAAAAAATAATGGGAATACAATTACCAGAGATGTGCTGTAATATTTGGCAAAAACGATATGCAGAATTCTACACGAAATATTTGTGCACTGACTTTTTCAAAACTTTGAAATCCATTTCAAGTTTGTGTTCATATACCGGCTCACCATACCGGAAACAAACGCACGGCGCTTCTGCCTTTGGACGATTACAACGTTGTGCACGTGGTGAGCGAAGTACCAAATTGTAGGTGATCAATTTCACTTTTCAACAGGTAATTACATTAGTACTTGAATTATGATTTTTTCAGAATATCCATCAAGTTGATAAGCAGTGCAGCAAGTTGAATTCCATGTACCACATGTTGGTTTTTTAATCGTGGCATGTGGTCTGCCAGAAACCGCTTGAAAAACACTTTGCTATTTCGTATTTCTTTATATTCAGCGCTCAGTCAAATAACAAATTGTAGCATGTCTGCCAAAGCCGACAGCATTTTGAAACCACCAGAACACGTCCGAGGGATGACCACATTGGACAAAACCGCATTTGACACAACTGTGTTAACGCCTTACATGAAGATCCCCAGCTTAAAAATGGGACAAGCTACTAAATTCCTCAAGAAATATCTGCTAAAGATGGAGCAGCTGAAACCAGTTAGAGATTGCGACCAGAATCCCAGCGACAAAATTGTCCTCCTGAATCCGGACATGGTGGATGACTACGCAAGTTTGGACCAAACTGCGCAATCCAATCTAAAAGCTCTTGGAATAGGACAGGAAAGTTATGGGCAACGTCCAGTCAGTTTAGGATACGACAATTTCAAGACAGAAACAATCCTGAAGGCTATTTTACCAGAGGACATTGAGGGGGCGTCCAGTTTCAGTCGAATTGGACACATCATCCACTTGAACCTTCGCGAGCACCTGCTGCAGCATCGTTTTCTCATTGGAAAGATCTTTCTGGACAAGATGAAAGGCGTCAGAAGTGTGGTGAACAAGAGTAATATAATAACCAACGAGTACAGAAACTTCCAGATGGAAGTACTCGCAGGTGATGATGACATGGTGGTGCGCGTCAAAGAGAACAACTGCATGTTTGACTTTGATTTTGCCAAAGTCTTCTGGAATCCTCGGCTCAGCTCCGAACATGAAAGAATGATTGAAAAAGTGAAAGCCAAAGATGTGATGTACGACGTCTTTGCAGGTGTGGGACCATTTGCGATTCCTGCAGCAAAGAAAGGGTGCGTTGTTTTGGCCAATGATCTGAATCCGCATTCGTTTGATTGGCTGAAGCATAACATAAAGCTGAATAAAGTGTCTGAACAAGTGACGGCCTACAACTTAGATGGGTTGGAATTCATAAAGACAGTCCTCAAGGATGATCTCATCAGCAGATGGAAAGCTAAAACCAGTGGAATTGATGTGCATATTCTGATGAACTTGCCAGCAACAGCTGTTGAATTCTTAGCTACTTTTATGGGACTGTGTTCGGATACAGAATTGCAGGAGCTGAAAAGTGTTGCTTTCAGTCCTGTCATCCATTGTTACTGCTTTGTCCATGGTTTGGAAGATTTGGAGAAGGATGCGGTGCAGATGGTGAATCACGCCATGAAAGGGACCATAGAAAAAGATGTGCTAGAAGTGAAACATGTTAGAAGTGTTGCACCAGCAAAGGAAATGATGAGAGTGACCTTTACTTTGGACAAGGATATTATTTTCTGCAATCCTCCAGATTGTAATACTGAAATTGATTACTGTCCACCTGCTGCAAAGCGCCAATGTCAAACCAATGTGTCAGAAATTACTCAATAAAGTTTCCCATTTTTATATTTTGTCTGTTTATGAAAATTAAATAAAAATACAAAAACTATATTTTAGGTTGTATGAAGGCTAATATGCTTGCTAATTTGGTTTATATTTCAGTGTAAAAGGCAAAGATGGGTCGTAGCAGAGCCAAACAGCGTAGGAAAAACAGTTCGGTGTTCAAAGTAGCTGGCGGTAAAGGCAAAAAAGCTAAAACGACAAGAAAGATAATTGCAACCAAATTAAAACAGGTGTGCTATGCATTTCATATAATTTCGAAAATGGGCTTCAATAACAAATGTTACGTTTGGTACAGATGAATCTGAAGGTACGAGAAAAAGTCCACAGGTCCGACAACAGTTTCACGGAGTTGCGAAATCAGGTCTCCGCAGGAAAACCCAAGGTAAATATAATCAGCCCAAGACTTGATCTCAAATTAACGAAAGTTCTTGATTTTAATGTATTTTTTCCCACGTACTTAGCCGAAAAAGAAAACGACAGTGACCAACAGCGTTCAACAGACACAGAAATGTGTAGATATTGACGGCGCGATAACAGGAATGCAAAATTTGCATAGCTAACACTTACATATGTATAAAGTTGTATACCATGTTACATCCGCAATTAAAATATGACAAACTATAATTCAGATTAACAGTTGATTTGCTTGGTATAATTGCACTGCTGCAGATGCATTCGTTCGCAAGGAGCCTTGTTCCGTAAAGCCGAATTTGATCATAATTATCAACCAATAATCTTGTACTTGATTATTCACCCTTCCTCTGCCAGAGCAGCAGACTCCTCCTCATCAACTTCTTCAGCCTCATTCACATCACTTCTAAAAAGCTTTAAATGTCGGTTGGTGACTGTAAATTGTCTGCAGTCAGTGCCATCTTGTATCATAGCCTGCTTAACCATGAGCAGGGAATGCAGCGTCTTGCTGCTTGCTATCTTCCTTGGTTTAATCTTAATTTCCTTCATCAGAGCAAACACCTGTTCAGCTTCTGCATTTGGCACAGGTAGACTGAGTGCAATTTTTGCAAGTTTTCCCAGTTCAGCAAACGCAGGCGAATCCTCTTCGTTGCGCATATCGGCTATGATTCCCCATAAAGAGTCCAAAGGCAGCTTTTGCAGCTCTTCACCATCTGCCTTCGAGAAATATTGCGGCAACTCCATCCATTCCAGATCCAACTTGGTAACATCTAAAAACCTAGTGTACCGAGTTCCAAGAGGTTCCAGCGAAGGTAACTTGGAACGGCCCTCAATCTTAAGCGCAATGTGCGGATCAAGGAAGTTTAGCAATTCCACATCTTCGCTTGGAACCAGCAGCCTGCTTTTTAGCTCTGATGTAACAACCTGATAAAACTCACGACATTTAAGTAGAAAAACTTCATTATCCACAGGATCCAATTGATTAAGTAGTTCTTGGGTTTCTGATCCCACGAATACATTCTCCAAAGTTAGCAAGTTTGCTTCTTCATAGGGTAGTACCTCAGTTGGGTCAATCTCAAGATATGCTGTTGGGTGAAGGAAATGCTGACACAGAGTCCTGAAATGTTCTTGACACTCCTTGATGAGTGTGGGCAACAGCACGTTGCTAGATTGATATACGGCCATCATATTGGTGAAAAGGGTAAGAGTGTAGTTGAGGAACAGGAAGAAACACTTTGTGTAAGGATTCTTCAAGTCTTCCTGAATTAATTCTGTTGTAGCCGACCTATCTTCAGCTGGTTCATGCATGAATAGCAACTCCAAACCAGGCATTTTCTCAAGCAGACCCACAATGCATGGTCTCATCAGGAGCCAATTTCCGGTGTTTGGGTCCGACAACTTGTCTACTTCTGCGAGTATCAATTGTTGCAGTTCTTTAAGGTCGGATTGGTGATCAAGATTCTGAGTGCGGTAGTTAACAAGGTTACGTAGTAAATCTTCGAGATTGCGTGGTAATACTTTCACCGCTAACATGAGTGAAATCTGCACTGAACGGCTGATGCATGTAAAGGAAAGGGCAAAGCTGTTCTGGTTAGTTAGCATAGCCTGCAGGGAGTCAGGGGAACCGGTCATTACACTTGCTCCATCTGCTGCCATACCGATCATGTTCTCAAACGGGATGCCTCTGCGGTCCAAAAGATCCTTGAAAGCTGCGCTCATCATTCCCGCACTCGGCTCCATTGCGTTAACGGTGAGCTCTGCGAGGATCTCGGTCTTCACTTTGTTGCGAGCCTCGCTAAAGTAACGGACCGCCAAGCAAAATACCTTCTTGGCAGGGGTGTCTACGCTTTCGTCTATGAGCAGTGAGAAACACTTGTGGGCCAGCTCTTCATCCAGATCTTGCTGAACACCTTTGGCCAGTACGTTCCTAATGACAGCACCACACTTGAAACGATTCAGCTCCAGTCCGCGGCTCAACTTCGGATTCTGGCACAGTTCCTTTACAAGCTCGCACAGATGGTCCACGGCCTTACCCATAAGGTTATGTTCAGCTGCAAATGCAGCCAATTTTATTTCTGCCGCTGCCACTACATCATCCTGAAAAGGCTTCATGGTGAAAGTGCCCAACAGGCACTTCTCTGCCTCATCAGCCAGGGTGATTGTACGCGCTGTACTTGAACCGAACTCTACAAGCTTTGCTTGGTGTTTTCTAGTAATGCCATGTTTGAGCAATTCGCTTTTACCAGCAGTTAGGCAACGTCGGCATGCCTTGCACCACGCTTTGAAAGGCTCTCCGATCACTGGTGCCAGCCAGCCTTTGAAGTCCTTGTAATCAAGCCACCGATCGCAAAACCTCTGGCCACTCCACGCTGCTTTCGAATTGTCTCTTTCTCGTTCCTCCTCAGGTTCTTCTTCCTCGTCACCGTCACTATTATCTCGGTATATCACTGCAGATGATGCTTGGTCAGCATCCACTTTGTCAGGCACCTTGTCATGGTGGTCACCGTTCACTTTGCATTCACCTGCAGGAAGATATAATTTATAAGTTTGGATAAAATTATTTCGGATTGTGCATTTATTTATAATCACATTATAGCTCATTGATTTAATGTTCGATTAGGTGTACATCATTAAAAACACATCAGTAGCGCGCATAAAATGATATTTTGAACTCTAGCTTGTTTGGAACGTATGGAATTCAATATCCTTTGGAGAATTTCCGACACAAATTTTTCCAATTAAGTAGCTTACCTCCTTCAAGCGGTTCGGAACTTGTATTATTAGAAGCTTCTTCGTTTTGCATCGAATCAATTTGTTCTTATTATACCGAAACTAGATGAAATATACTGATTTACAAAAGTACGTCGAGGCAAGACCAAGGGCAACAGACCCGCGATTTCAAAAAAGCACAAACACAAGAGTGCGAGACTTGCGAGCGCCGTAGCTACCCACGCATGCATCAAAGTTTTGGAAATTCAATTGAAATAATTCTTAATAAATCCGTATTATTGAGAATAATGTGTATATCGACCAGCGATCAATTTGTACAAACCTAAGTTTCACAAGTTTTATAAAAGGCGACAATGCGCATCGGCTTCGTGGCAACGTTGTTTGCGTTTACCCGCATGACGTCACGGTTACTATCGATATGCAGTTCCTAGCAATATGTATCGATAACACTAAGGCTAGGGGCCATCCATAAATGATGTCACGCACTGGAGGAGGGGGTTTGACAAAATCAGAGTGTGATTTTAGGGGGGAGGACAGGAGTAGAATAGAATTTCAACAGATTTTGCTAAAATTAGAAACTTCACTGTCACCACCTCTAGCTCTCACAACTCCTACACAGGGCCTAATAAAGGACACTAACCCCTACAGAACACAAAGGGCACCACCAAGTTTACAATTTCCACGTCATACAAATCATCTAATTAGAAGGGACCTAACAGCTTGCCCCTCATTCTGGTCTGACCATGACACTGCACGCTCTGTATGCATTTCTCATAAAGTTCACATTAAAATTCAATGACATGCTCAATGGAGTCATCTTTCAACCGTTGACGTGCTAACCACCTCCTCAAATGGCGCAGTCGACATTTTGAACCCGGCCTTGGCTCATCCACACGACCCAAGGGTGATCCGGAACAGACGTATTGGTCACACATCATCATCTCCTACACTCCTTCCACTGCCAACCCTCCCTGCACTCCATGGACAACTACCCATTCATTGTGAACCACTACCACATCTCCGGCCAACTACAATGCTTCACGGTGGCTACTCTCCACTACTGCACCTTCCCGACTATGTCACACACAAGGTTACGCTACGAAACACGAAATGATATACGCTATGCCCCACGAAACAGTATGCTACGCCACACCGCCACACGCAGCGGTACGCTATGCCATGCCACAGCTACACCACACTTCACAGATCAACTCGCCCTCAACACCTTCATGATGCTTGGACGTCCAAGCACTCCTGTCGACAGGAGTCCAAGTCTTAGGATGACCCGTGTCACCACCCTTGTCACAACTCCATTGTATATATCGGTAGTATCAAGAGTTTATGAGCATTGGTAGTACTATTCTTGAGTGGTTAGTCCCTAACCCTTTGTTTCCCATATGCATTGTTATTTGTACCACACGATTTTGCATAAAATCAACTGTTGTTGGAACGCACAGTTCTATATACAAGGGCTAGGCGGATGAGACATGTAACGCGTCTATAGTCGAAATCAATCATAGTTGGCAGATGTTAGGTGATAGGGGAGCCTTATTACTTGGAAATGTATATCTCTACGCTCCATCACCATGTTCCATGCAAGAGCCATTCTGGAATTTTTCTGGCAAAGATTGCAGAAAAGGGACTATTTTTCGTCATGCATTAACATACATGTTCCAATGTGCAAACAGTCTGCCAACTAACCTTTTTCAGTAAGCAGCCATTGGCTGAAAAAAACAATTAAAAATTGCGCCCTTAGTTGGGATGAAGTGAATAAACTGGTTTTCTGCCAACCAGTTTGCAGCTTTATCCCAACTAAGGCCTCCATATTGGATAAAGGCGGTCCAACTGAAAAAGGTCAAGTTGACTGATTTTGAGTTTCGGTCGAGAGTATTTTGCGTTTGTGTACATGATGTTCGTTAAAGTGGCACTGTTGAAGGCAAGAAAACGTAATAACCACCAATAAATTAGACCTAATAGATCGAAAGACCATTATTTGCAAAAAATGCGTAAATATAAGCAAATTTTTGCAATTTCAGCAGCAGTACACATTGGGTCATAAACTTATTTCTAGACTACATAGTAATCTATATCTCTAGGTATGTACCTAGTATGTGAATTTTCTACATGTTATTCCGCACAGCACTGCGTCACTGGGTTTTTGATAAGTAAAAACGCGTTTCAAACAAGATGATTTTTTGTTGTTGAAACTACTGCTCTTTACACCAAAGAAGGCACGCCAATTCTCCTAGCCTCCCCCTAATTAGGCGAGTCAACTGGAAAGGATGGGGGTGCGAAGTGCAGTGCCAATTGCTTGCACCCTCGCTTGCACCTGTGTGTCTGCACAGTCTTGGAAACCCACTGCACTTTTCACCCCCTTCCTATCCAGTTGGCTCGCCTAATTAGGGGGAGGCTAGGAAATTGGAGTGCCTTCTTTGGAGTAAAGAGCAGTATAGTGAGTACAGTTGCCTAAAATAATTGTATAATCACACGGGAATATAATGTATAACACAATTTAATTTTATTTTTATTTTTTAAGATTTTTCCGTCATTTGATTACTATATCTAGCTTTAATGATTAAATTTTATATCACAAGTTGCATAATTACTGCTCCGCTACCTCATACGCAAAAACATGGAATATGATTACGCGTCTACTCCTTCTGATTTGTATTTAAACGCTCTGACGTCATTGTCAGTTTCAGCATATGTGCAGTATATTTGCGTACAATGTTAATAATATATATATAGGGCATTAACAATTAATAGTTCAATTACGCAGAGCCGATTCTGGCGCCGGAGTCTGGTTCAGGCTATGAATGCCGAATGCTGGTGCACTGACAGTAAGCAGTATAGTATACAGTATGGATTTTCTGGTGACATGGGCCGCCACGTGAGGGCAGCTAGAGTGCCCTGTTGAAGGAACACGTGACCGCTTTGCAGGCCTGGATGCTCTTCCATCTCGATCAAAATAGCGGTTTCCATTGAAACTCTGCAGTTGCTATACAGCGAAGCCGCTCTTCGCAGTTTGCTGCAGCGTTGCAGTGTAGCCAACCCTATACCAGAACATAACCTCATACTGGCCAAGAGAGGACTTTACCATATTCATACATCATTCTAGGAAATTCCCAAGCATCAGGTAAGGTGTTTCATTACGTTTTCTACACATTACTGGCAGATGATCCTGGTGATGGACCCGTTATTTTTCTCCAGGATTCGGGCAGTTTCGGTATACCGAATCATCATTTAATTGCAGTATAGCATGAGAAAATCGATGAGGATGCAGATGGAGAGATCGATGGCTCACACCTGGTTTTCGTAGGTAATTCAAGGAGGATATAATATATAGATTAGAATCTTATTTCCGTGATGAGAGTGGTGACCGGAAATTAGAGCGGAAATGCCGAATGAATGTGTTTTTCTTGCTAGTCACCAGATAAATATATACGCTATGAGGAGGCCCTAATAGCAGCCAATATGCTTTTAAACCTACTGCATGTAATAAGCTGTTTTTGAGAGAAGGGCTTTAATCAATAAATTGTGAACGATGTGAAATGGCTCGAGCTGCATGGAAACTGCAGATTGCGATGGCAAATGGTTGCGCGTAGAAAAAACATTGTGGTGAAAACCTATTCGGATAACACGAATTACGGTTTTTGCGCAGCGCAAGACTGCCTTTGTATGCGCTCGAGAGCAAATTGCAACTGGCAGACAAATGTTAGCCTATTACACTTTAGCTTATTTCATTGTATTTCGTATGTAACTATAGGATGGGGCATGCAAAAATCAGCTGAGGGAACAATGGGGAGGGAGGGATGCTTGTGGAAAAGCCAAAAGTCGGCATAATAAATAATTTAGAGATCAGTTGAATTTTGAATTTTTCCTCCCTAAATAATGTAAATTGTTAGGTAGTATTTTTTCAGTTGGGGTAAACGTGTGCCTTTCAAATCTGAACGTCGACATTTTTTAACATTCTAAACTACAGGCCTCAATGTAAATTGAGTATGCTAAATGCTAATGTAGATTCACAGATGTTTTACCTCCCTTCTGCCCCATGCATTGCAATATGTATTATTTAACTGGCGTCCTTACCGGGTTACATAACATCTAGCAATTATCAAATATTGGCTGAAATTGCATTATATGCATGCAGGTTAGAGCAGTTTTTTACATATTAAAATTTAAATAACATTTTTCCACGTGGGTTTAAATTTTTAATCGTTCCCTGTAGTGAAATGTCTTGGAAATTTTGCTTAAACTTACACCAAAACCATCCAAATGTCTTGTAATAAATGGTGCACCTTTTTGAACATTTGCTAATAACATTAGTTTATTTATACAAATTTTAACACAAATGTGCACTGGGGTCCCTCTATATGTTAAAAGAAGTAGCCTGCAATTAGAAAAGGATGCATAGTATATAAGTATGTTATAATTAAGCAATGTTGGAAGCTTAAAAATTGGATTTTTCAATATAGCATCAACTCAATTGCCAATATTTGCTTATACCAATTTTCAGTGGAGAGGCTCTTAAGAAAGAGCACCGTGAATGTTTTGGTGAAACAAAGTTATATTTACTTATACTCTATATACAACATGCAAAGACAGAATTAACTGCAGGACTCCCCGAAGTTATATGTCGTATCAGATGACGATGTGGGAGGGCTTTTGTGTGTGCCTTTTGCATCCACGCAGATTACTTTTGAGAGCGATTGTCGCCAAACGACGCTATTGGGCAAGGTTTTTGTTGCTGTGACGTCATCTCGATCGCTATTCAAAAGAATGATAAGTTGAGGAGTTCGCTGGATTGTCAGATTATCATACCAGCATTGTATGAAATGAAAAGCCTCGTCGCATGAAGCATTATACTCTATTCAAATCCAGCGTTGCTTGGAGATCCTTTATGGAAAAAGTAATTATAACTCGTTTTTATAAGGCATGCCTTGCGAACTTTCAACTATTAAACGCAAAATGGCCTTTGGCTAAGCAACAGTAGTGTGTTTTTAAACGGCACATTTTATCTCATCTTCTTAAAACTATAAACATTTAATGGACCCACTTTTGAATTTATGTATTGTGGAGACCGTCTCAACCACAAATTTACCAGTAAAATACGGACATTTTGCAATACAAAAGGTGAGTCAATGGTCCGTTACTTTCTAAGAATTTAATATTGTTAATAAGTTGCCGAAAGTGTTTTCGAAAATCTAGTTTTTTAGTATATGCATGCAAGATAGAGGGTATACCCTGCAGTATACTGCAAATTAGAGAAATGAAGAGGACATAGTGATTCTCAAATCTGTTTAACAAATTTAAAATGGGGTGAAATATGATTAATATTGAGTTAATATGAGCGTTCAGAAATGGCGAATATATATATGTTGGGTGCACAGCAGCACCTACATCACACCTTTGCACGAATGAGTAAACAACTAACTGAACACAGCTGCAACAAAGTGTTCGTTTTATATGATATACATTAATGTCTTATGGCATATAGTCTGTACGCAAATACAAAGAATGGTGCTAGAATATATTAATATTGTGATAACCAGATGATCATATGGAAAATGCCCTGTGACAGGCTTATATTAGGAAAATATAGTCACCACACTTAGGTCAGACAGGAAAAATGATGGTTGAGAGGTTGAGCCGACGGCCATTATCAATCAACACGGATTGTCGCTATAGTGCCATTCTGATTATAACCTATAATGCCTTCGACATGCATTATACAGCAGTATGCATACTGCTGTGTACAATAAAGCGGTGAAAATGTCGCAATCTGATCACAATGTAATCCATTCTCTGAAATATGTGCACACAATGTATGTATATGTAGGTGATAAAATTGCCAACTTACATTCTTGCACATATAGATCACGTGACAGGTAAATAACGTGAAAGGAGCAAAATGACACGATGGTGTTTTATGCGTGATTGAGTAATAATGTGTGCGTGTCAGAAAATCCCTGCTCGTTATATCACTGTGTACACATATACACACAATGTACAGTATATACGTTCAAATCTTGTTAAGACATGGCTGTCTCTACCTCCCACACACATCCAAGCCGGAAATTAACTTACGAGGGAACTATTATTTGACCAAACTTGCAATTCACATCACATTTTTGTGAGCATTTTGTTTTAAAATACAGTAACCATATGCGATCGAATATACAGTATGCTTTCTGTTGTATATCAAACGATAAGATCACTGTGCATATAAACACATTTTCAGTGTATTGTATACTATACACAAAATCTTTTCCCCTATGCTAAGGACCTGTTTTGGAGTGCCATATCGTTCGCCTCAGGATATTTATATTATTTCGGAAAACACAGCAAAAGGTTCGGCAAAAGGATGTGCATGCACATCGATATCGGTAGATATTGATTTCTTGATCATTGTGCTACATTGAGCACATTATTATAAGTAGGACATCCAAAACCAGAGCACTGATTCCAGTCAATATTACCATATGCTGCAGGAAATTTGGTGGAAACTGTTTATTTTTCTGGTCGTAAAATAAAGTTCCTGCAGTGGTAAATCTGTCAATTTTCAAATGCAGTTATTAGATTTATTAGTAGTGAAAACACCATTAAACAGCATCCTATACATATATACAGCTTGAAATCCTTTCTATATATACGTACAATTCAATTATCCTAAGTTCTAATTAATTGCTTGCATGATCACAAATTCGCGTCCCTGATGTTTAAATAAATAAATATAACTGCAAGTGTAAATTATAAAAATGTTTGGAACAAATTATAAATTTAGACAAAAAGGTTGCACACAATTTTTTATCTAAATAATGTTTGGTAAATGTGCATGCGAGTCGTATCTTTTGGAAATATACAGGGCGGGCTATAGCTTTTTACGCATGATATGTATAAAAAAATAATAATGCAGACAAATAGAAAGTCATTTATGCCTTTTCAAATGTTGCCAAATTGTCAAACCTTTAACCTTGTTTTAATGTTATCCGTGTTGCAACTTTTCAACCATTTAAGATAAGGCACACTTTAGAAGAGCGCATCAGAAAGTAGAGAAATCTTTGAAAGGTGGGGTTCCAAGACGAATACTGTGGGCTGCAGTGAAGTGACGCTTCGTTTACTAAGGGTCAGTACATACGAATACGAGGAGTCGCTTCACTGCAACGCAAATATTTTACCATTCAAAAATTACTCCACCTTACTTTCTGAGAACATTGTCAGCTCCATAACGACAAATGTTTTTCGAATTGAGCGAAAATGCAATAAACCCCAAAACTTGAGCGTTTATTTTACCGACTGTTCAAAACTATATCTAACATGATCTTTCAGCAAAGTCTATATGTAATGAGAAAATCAATGCCAATTGTGGTAATTTCACATCTGCATTTTTTGAGATGCCATCTTTGGAGATGAAGAAAGCTGAATGCAACCAACTGAAAGGCAGTACTATTCTAAGCATAATTAATTATACAAGTTAGTTCATTAATTAAAATGATGCGTTGATTTCAATAAAACCATCAGATAGAGCATTCATCAGAATTTATACCTTGCATGGTTACAGCTGTTCAAATCTTTTTGGAGTACTAAATGGACCTGGGAACGGGGGTGGCTATACACAGGGTGGATAAAAAGTCCTATTTAGTCATTTTTAGCATGCAAATGGGACCATATATTCAAATTCTGCTAATGGGAGCAAATAGGAAGTGGCCAGGGCGCTTTCGAATGGCAATAGAATTCTTGACCTTTGACCTTTCCTTGAAGGTCATCTCATTTCTAACTTTTTAACTGCTCTAGTTAGAGACAAATTTCCAATTACAAAGTGAAAGAGCACATTTAATTCATAACGAAAATGATTTTTTCAATA
>JAQFZQ010001750.1:0-17409 GCA_034696005.1 Glomeris marginata
ACATGTGTTTATATGAACTTTGTCTTGGTTTTATGCAGGGAATATACCCTGTAAGTTTGTCCACCTATTACAGAATCGCCCTGTATACTGCGTCCGCTCTATCTACAGCTCTTGTCTCCGGCAGGGATTATAAAACCTGCCACTCCCCGATCCCCTTTGGGAATATAACTATTGTAATTGATACACTTTGGACGCTATAGTTATACTCACAAAGAGGAGGGGAAGTTGCAGTTTTTATAATCCCTGCCCGAGGCAAGAGCTGTTGATGAGTGGATGGGGTATAGTTATTATTGTTCTGACTTCTGATAATGGCAATGTAGTAAAATGAGCTGAAGCATATGTTGGGTCCTTAATTAGTCTGCTAATGGGTACTGATATTTTTCCAAATGCGTGAATTGTATGGACCGCATGACGTGTGCTGGCAATTTATATCGCCCAGATTGAGCACAATAGTCGATCGTATCCAAGTTGGTAAAATCAATGTTTGAAACATGCAGTGCTCTCATTATAACAGCACTCTTTGTTGAAACAAGTGAACGATTGTGCACTACTAAGTTTGCTTATTTTTTATTTTTCTCAAGAAAACATCATGTATACTACTATACATACAACCTTGATAGCACGATTCACACATAATAATAACGTTTCCAAATTTGAACCTGCAGAGTGTCATGTCTTCCAACTGAGAGCCCACCTTTACGAGGGCAGATCCTTAATCGCATCGGATGCATCTGGACTCTCTGACCCATTTGCAAGAGTGGTCATTGGCGATCAGAGTCAGACGAGCCAGGTTCATACCACTTGCATTGAACGTAATTTGACCTATAGGTCAAATTATTTGAAATGCACGTACATCATCTTGATATTCAGGTAATAGATGAAACTCTGAGCCCAACTTGGGACGAAACTCTGGTCTTCAATGACGTTGTCGTTTACGGAACCAAAGAATACATTAAAGACAATCCTCCTCTCGTTGTAATCGAGATATTTGACCAAGATAAAGTTGGTAAAGCTGAATTTATCGGAAGAGCTGTTGCTTCACCGCATGTAAAAACCGATGAAGACCAATACAAGAAACCAAACTTCCCACCCTGCCTTCAGTGGTATAATATACATCGTGGCAATGACCCTGCCGGACAGCTTCTTGCAACGTTTGAGCTAATTCAAGTAATGTTTTAGTACCTGCTGTTATTCCAAAACTTGATAATTCATTAATTCAACTAACTAATATTAAAATGATGTATAGGTTTCGGGAAGGTGCGATGGAGATGTACCGTCATTGCCAGATCCAAAAATTGTACCTGTTTTGGACACTGGTCCTATTCTACCTGTTCCTCATGGTATACGACCCGTTCTCAGCAAGCATCGTATTGAGGCGAGTAACATTACTACTTTTGCAAGTACATTGTATGGACCATCGTCTAGCTAAGGAATTTAATTCGCTCCATGATATCTGTTGTAGAGTATGTTGAATAGGCAGGGTGGGGCAGTAAAACTTTCTCTTTTCAATGGGGTGTGATGAAGCGAGGGGTGGTCTCAAAGGAGGGCGGTGCTTGAAAGATTTGTTCCTCAACCCTCCTCAGTCATAAAAATGATTTGGTCTATAGAGATTCACAAGGCCACTCGATCATAGCTGTGCAGCGTTTACCATTATACAAAATTCTCCCCAAAGTGTTGTTGCCGACCAGGGATAAATCTTATAGTGGGTTCCCCTGAAAGTCTCCACCTGCAGTGGGGAAAACAGTCGGAATAACATTTGCCTCGGGGAAAGGGAGTAGATATGCTATAGATGAAATATACTGTGTTATACTTGACTGCTAAATGAGTATACTACTGACCTAGGTGATGAAGTGAATGGTTAGGAGGAGCAGCCATAGCTCTGAGGGCCCCACTCCCATATTATTTCCACCTAACATTCACATTATTTAGGCATCGTGTTTGTGGGCGAGATAGTACCTTAAGGAGAAATGACTTGTGAGATAAGGATCAAAATTTCATCGAATACTACTAACCCTACTGGAAATGTTGGTCCAACAGACCACCATGTTGTATTTTATGTTGCCACGTTCCACCAAGGTCAAGGTATGTGGTCTGATGAAAACCACAACATGCATTGTACGTTGTGCTTATATACCAAAGCCCAATAATGTCCCATGTTTATTTTATACGATCTAGTCTTAGTGTTCTGTTAATCCCATCATGTTTACCAGAACTGTTTTTAACCAACAAAATTAGCAAATCTTCTGTTGTAATTATGACGCCACATTTTGCAATATGTATATCCTATGTGTAACATTTCATATCCCTCTGCACCTTGTTTGAATTATAATTCGATTACTGTTGTGCTTGCAGGTATTATTTTGGGGACTACGCGATATTAAAAGAGTTCAATTCATGAGCGTCGACAGGCCCAGAGTGGATATAGAATGCGGTGGACGTGTGTTGCAGTCATCGGTCATACAAAATTACAAGAAAAACCCAAATTTCAGCATTCCAGTAAAACATTTCGACGTTGTAAGTACAATTTATTATATTTTTACGCATCTTTGGAATGTACGCGTATGTTTAAGTTGTGCGCAAAAGGAATCATGAATAGCTGCAATGAAAATAGTGAATTTCGTGCAGAAAATAATATGCACGATATGTTATGAAATGCCCTGCATAATGATGCAGAACATGATCGGCATACTTTCACTCGACTCATTCCACGTAATTCATATTTTGTGCAATGTTATGAATAATATTTTGCAGTGTTCCGTGTAACTATGCAAAAATATTGCCACTTCATCCCTTACCAGTAAATAGATTTCGGTTACATTTTATCTGGGACCCCATCCAGTACGTACCACCAGGAGATTCAAATCTGCTAAATATCGTTCGCACGTAAAAAGATACCACTCAGAAAAGCGAATACTATGTAATAGACATGGGTTTCATGTTGAGAAGTCAAGTTTTAATGTTTCGTTTCATTTCAACATTGTTAATGTCGTAGGACCGTACAAAAGCATGTCAGTCCCCTTTGAGCTTCTGATAATGGCGAATAAGACATTCTTGTTAATACCAATGAATTATGCTCAAATGATTACATGATTTTAAAGTTATGTACAACCTTTTCAGCTACGATTATTATTTCTAATTTAATCTCGTTTGGTGAGCTGCACCCAAGAAGTTACATCAAAAATGACTGGTGCATAAGTATTGTATACAGGGCGAGTGTTGGCGGGGCATTTTACTCCTTATTGGTAGATAGGAAAAATCCTCAGGATTTGAAATCTGTCATCGCAATTGACGCTGCTATCACGGTTTAAGAGATATTCATTTATAGAATGGCTGGAGATTTCTCCGGCCAGGTGGTACCATGTTTAGAGAGCACATCTGCATCTAACCGTGACTCATCGACCCTCAACTCTGGTGCCCACTACAGTAGCAAGGCCTTAGCAATCGTTGCAGGAAAGCCTGCCGTATGATACGCACCATTTCTCAAAGACAGTAAAGTATTACATATGAAAAACGAATACTAGTTTAAACGGATGTACAGATAGATGTAGCATTGAGCAAAGACCAATTGATGCACATTTGTATTACATTACGTATGTTTCCATAACAATCTTCTTGCAACAACTTTGGTCAGAGAGCAATGCAGTCTTTAAGACATACATAGTGTGTATGGTACTGTAGGCTTCCCTGCATTTATTGCTATGGTCTTGTTGCAGTTCAATTACATTTTTTTGAACTGATCATTATTTGTAACAGGTGTGAACAGCGTATCCTGCAACACCAAGGAGTAAAATGCCCCAGGCGATTTAACTGATTCGCCCTGTATAATTCCAGTAATTTACTGTATTCTGATGATGTGTGGGCTATACACATATTACAGGGTGCGGCAAAAGTCTTTATTTAAATATGTTTAAAATGGTAAATGATAGCTTTGTACAGTTTTCGCGATTGATTAGGAAGTCGTATAGGGGAATACGAAAATCATATCGCACCGAATTAGGTGCTTCAAGAGCATATCCGATTTTGTTAAACATTAAATTCAGAAAGTTTGGTGCATTAATTTGTAAACTGTTAATATTAAAATAATTTATTAGCTGCTTTTTAAGTTGACAAATAAAACTATTTTCAATAGGATTTGCCAGAAGAGGCACTATATTGTCCCTCTTTGACGCTGAGGGTCATCGATTGCAGAAGTTTTGGAAGATATACTTTAGTTGGAACGCATGTGATTTCATCGTTGCATCGCTTTCTGTACATTCCTATAACTAAAACAGACAGAGATGCGGCTATGAGAAAACGGTCATTTGCTCAACTAGGTATAGTTACAGAGCTTATTTGGACTACTTCATTATCCCAACGTGTGGTTTTAAAACTTGCTTTCAACTATTAGCTGAGACGGAACAGCTCAGTGTTCCAGCACCAGTTGCCAATTTTGATAATAGAAGTCCTTGTGAGACTGTCATCATTCCGCTGGAACATGTAAGTGTGCTGATATTTACAAGAGTAAATGCATGAAACCAATTTTTGTTATCAAAAACCAATTTGTGTGAGACAGTTCCCATTACACCCAAACTTGCAAAGAGAACATGTCATAAAAAGTGTAAGAGAACTATCCTTGAGTTTACAAAATGTTTCATTTAGCTCCACAATGATAATAAGGCCGTCTCCCATATGTTTTACGCAGTGACAAGTTACTCATGCATTTCAATTAAGAGATAGAGCGAATATCGCTACCGGAATATGCCTAACTATTGATATACTAGTGTGCTATAGTATTTCAACTCCAAACCTTGCACCGCGGCTCCACCCACCTCCACCCTCCTCTGTCTTGTGATTGGACAATGTTTACCGCCACCCACCGCCATCCCCCTCGAGGAGGGCATGGCAGTAAACATTGTCCAATCGCAAACTCGGCCTATAAGCCGGAGGGAGATGGCAGAGGGTGGAGCCGCAGTGCAAAGTCAGGCGTGAATATACTATAAATTATTTTTTCCTTCACACGTATTTTATCTGGAATCATTGATTTGAAATTGTTTTGAATACTCTTGTAATTGCTTTAAATTAGTATTCTGTACAACCTTGTTAGGTCAAACCAAGTGTAACTGGTGAAACGGGAGATATAATCGGTAAAAAGAATTCGGCCACATTGGAGAGGTCTGAAGAAGAGAATCAGGACTGGTGGACAAAGTACTTTGCATCAGTGGAGACTATGATTGAGGTTTTATAGCTTCAATTTCATTTGGCATAGATAGCTTATTATATGATTCCCATGCACATTTTATCGCCTCACTTCATCCACTTCCCCAAATCCCTCTAAAGATGTATCGTTTATTCTATATCGCCCATCCTCGTACTTCGTTGCAAAATGCATTGAAACTTGTTTAAAAGGACATATGCTGTGCCCAGGGAAAGATGGTCCAAACTTACAGGTGGTACCCAAATTCGGATACTACACGAAAAATACACCTTGCATGTTTTTGATCATCAGGTGTACTGAAATACATGAACACTCTGTTTTTACTTGATGGCTGTGTTATTGGAAATGTGAGGTGATATCCCTCAGGAATTTTGGTCTAATAAGTAAACAAACTGTCCCATGTAACAGGTTTTCAGCAATCTCTGCCTCAAAAATCATAGTCCTTGGTTGGGTTTGGCAGGTTGTTAGGGTTTGGTGGATATGATTGTTTGCCTCAAGCACATTCCCTTTTGCACTAATTTCGGCCCTTGAAACAGATGGTGGTGCAATTGAGGGAAAAATACATTGTCACCCTCGGTGTTTTATGGGTCTCGGACCTTCCACGTGTCCTGAGAATAACTTGGGGCCGTGCAAGCTAGGAGAACACGCAAACAACAGAGGGTATAAAAGGCAACAATGCTCATGGCTTAGTACACGTCTTGTAAAACTTAGCCAAAGCTAAGTAACACAGTGGTGACACAAGGCCACTCCTACGGTCCATGCACTTGGAATGCATGCCCCAGCAATAGTCAGTTAACTTTGAGCCCAAAGGGGTAGCGTGGGTGCCGCAAGGGTCGAAGCCGAGTTAATAAAATCCGAATCGTCAGTTCTCTCAGCGTGTTCATTTCCGTCTCCAAACTCGAAGTCGCCTTCGAGTGAGACCAAGTGTAAGGTTCCACTTCTAAGAGTGAGAACTAACCTTACAAGGTGGTGCTCAATGGGACCGAGCAAAATCGGTTCTAATAATAAGTGGTTCATAAGGCAAGTTTCACTGTGTCTTGCAATTGCACGCAACCCAAAACTGATGTTCCTGAACTGCATAACATCAAATGCAACTTGCAGTTCCTTTATAAATGTACACACATATGTAAAATGTATTCAGGAAAGCAGAGCAGCACGTGAGGCTCATTCTTCTGATGAGACACTACTTATCATGCAAAACGTTAATTGCTGGGAGAATGAAGCAGGTATATTTGATAAGTATTGGTTTGAAACGTCAATTGATTCTGGCTTATTTGCATTTATATGTGAATATAAAGCTGAGAAGAAGAATAGTACTAAGGACACGATATGTCCTGATTCGGTGACACCATACGCTGCTGGGAAGAAAAGGTCGTTGCGTGGTGCGGCAACTGCTGTGCGGTTAGCTGCGAGATTGTCACCTCGATCACTTCAAAAGAAACAACAGGATAAATTTTCATTAATTAAGGCAATTAATTAATACTTTTTTATAGCAAAGCATTGCAATCTGTTATAATTTTAATACAAAATTTCAAATTCATGCTCATTATGTTGCAATTAATACGGCCATCCCCTTAGTGTACTTGTATTAAATGTAAAATTTTCATTTTCCTTGTAATGCAATCCCGTTCTAGCCTTTTCAAATAGTAGTAAACTTTTGGTCCTGTGTGTTTTACAAGCAGACATACCATTAACATTCTAATAATAATTACAATTTCGTAAAAAGTGATTGCATACGTGCATATTTTAGATTTTCCCAACTGAACTGGAGGCTCAACCTGAATTTGAAGGTTTCAGGGAATGGCTTCATACTTTTGAACTCTATCGTGGAAAGAAAAGTTTAGAAGATGGCGACGATGAGAGCAGAATCGTTGGCAAATTTAAGGCATGTTATTTTTAATAATTAGTTCCTTTCACTGTACAATTACCTATTTAGTTTTGGTAAAATAACTAAAATATGATAATGAACATCAGGGGTCTCTAATGGTCTACAAGCTCCCACTTTCGCTGGACATTGAAGATCCGGTTGGTGGTGACCCACAATTTGGGATGTTTCAAGGGTTGCCAAGCAACGAGCCTATACATGTCCTCGTCAGAGTCTACGTTGTAAAGGTGAATGAAATTTATCATTTGTAACAAATGCATGCTCCGTAAATTAACCGCTGACATTTAACTACCTTTTGGAGGACTGCATGCTATAATAAAGGGTAACGGGCCATTTAATATTGAGGATTAATATATTGTAGTTAAACTACAAATGATAAGTTGCAGGACTAAACATTCAAGACGTTTGTTTAGTCTTTCTTAATTTAACATGAAATGATTCCAGCAACACAGTTTACGTTTATAGACTTCTGTAATTTATTGTGGGTTATTTATTCATGGTTTTAAAAGGGAACTGACCTTCACCCTATGGATATCAATGGAAAAGCTGATCCCTACTTGATTCTCTCCTTGGGTAGTAAAAGAGTTAACGATAAGGACAGTTACCAATCTAAGCAGTTGAATCCTGTGTTTGGAAAGTGAGGAAATGTAATGATCTGTATGTGATTACAACAATAAGTGTTTATACAGTATGTTTGTATGTGGAACGAAGGTGCTACGAATTCGAAGCCATATTCCCTCAAGATTCAATGCTCACAGTTCAGGTTTACGACTGGGATTTGGTTGGAGCCGACGACCTTATTGGAGAAACTAAACTTGATTTGGAAAACAGATTTTACAGCAGACATCGGGCTACCTGTGGGCTTTCCACACGTTATGAGCCGTACGAAACCTTATGCAGGCAGTTGAAAAGTAATGCATATACTATTGTTCATTTGGAATATTGTATATCAGGTACATTTTGAAAGTAGTGCACCGTTATTCAGCTGAATTCCTGAATGCATCAAAATGAACTAAATATGATATACATTGCTTTTTAATGGTCATGCGTGCATGTGCACCATTTGTAAATATGCAGTTATTTGTAACAGGGTTAGTGGCTTTAACCAGTGGCGTGATCCCGTCAAACCGATGCAGATTTTGGCCAGACTGTGTCGGGATCACAAACTTGATGGACCGCACTTTTTAAATAATGGTGTTAGGATTGGAGGACGAAATTTCAACGTCCAAGGCATTTCTGATTCAGATTGTATGTACTATGTGCAATATGAAATCAATTAAACCGAATGAACGGTATTGAATATATTGCTAAACCCGATCTTTCGAACGTACATAAAGTTGGTATTGTCCACCTATTGATACACTTCAAATTACAATGTTACAATCTTTCTATAGTATTTTTCAGGGTAAGAGCATACCAGATGCCCCTTCCCCTCCTCCTCCTCCAAGGGGCGTATCACCACCCACACAACCTCCTCACATCTGACCAATGATAAGACAGTAAGGGGAATAGCTGCAATGAGACTGGTCACACACTGGTTTCCATTTCCCCTTGCTTGGCCCTAAGGCACGATGTGAGGAGGTTGTGTGGGTGGTGATACGCCCCTTGGAGGAGGAGGAGGGGAAGGGGCATCCCTGAAAATACTATAGTCTGATGTTTTTTTGTTATGGGTATGTATAGCAGGGAGTTAATTAAGTCAGGTTTTGCGTTCATTTGACATACCTACATATTTTCAATACCTGCCATATGCTGTGGGTTTTTCATTTATATTTGCTATTACATCTGTGTTTAATTGGATAATGTCTCATTCCGCAGATGTTAAATTTTCAGACGAAGAATTGGCTTTGGCTGTCTTACACAGATGGGAAAATGTTACAAAATTCGGATGTAAATTGGTCCCAGAACATGTTGAAACCAGGCCGTTATATCATCCCAGCAAACCAGGCATAGAACAGGTAATTTGATTTGCAAATTCGCGATGTACTGCAAGTCATATTGTCACGTTTGGTATTCAGGGGAAATTAGAAATGTGGGTTGACATGTTTCCAATGGACATGCCACTTCCAGGACCTCCGATTGACATATCCCCTAGGAAACCAAAAAGGCAAGAAATTTTGAGACATGCAGATGTTTTGTTAAAGGACGATTATGATGAGTGCAGCCAGACAATGCACCAAACTAATTGCTATTGTTGCCAATTAATTTCTGCATTGCAAGGCAGTTGTATACTTCATCAAACGGTCAAGACCCCTACTTATTTCTACCCCCTTTTCCAAGAAACCTCCCAAAATATAATGCATCACATACAAGCTGTCACTTTTGGTGTGACATATTGATCTAAAAATGTCGTTTCGGTAAGTTTAGTGAACTAATCCAAATGTATGTCAATCAAATATTACCAGTGACGGAACATTGAGGCAATGTTAACACACTAATTAGTGTGGTGCCTTGCAGGGTTGCCCGTTTCACAATACGAGCCCATTCAGTACTAAGATGCCCGTTGTGTTTTAGTTACGAGCTTCGAGTTATAATTTGGAATACAGATGAAGTGGTGTTAGAAGATGATGCTTTTTTCACTGGAGAAAAAATGAGCGATATTTATGTTAAAGGGTAATATTTCAATTATTGCTAACAAGCCATTTTAGTAAATTGACAGACGCTCTGCATGCATGCTTTGTTTTAAGGTGGTTAAAGGGCCAGGAAGACACTCAGACAACAGATATTCACTACAGGTAAATGATAAACTGATTGAACACATCATATATACTTATTTACTTGTGGTCCTATTTCATATTCATACCATAAAATCAATATCATTTCCGAGCTTTCCAAGCATACTAGTGGGTTTCTTGTACAGTGAGCTCCTGGAAATCAAAATTTTCTGTTGTTAAGGAAATTGGATGTAATCGCAGTAACCTTCTGAATTCATGATGAAAATTTGACTCTAAAGATGATTACAAAAAGTGTTATGAAATTTAATGATAACTGACAAATTAAGTAAATACCAATTAATGATTTGTTTACTGCAGACCAGAAACGCATTAGACCACTTGGTCACGTGTGAAAAAATATCTTTATTCCAGGAAATGATTATTATCTTTGTTAAATGCACAAATGTGCATTAAAGACTTTCCGGACGTTACTGCACGTTCCCTACCATCTAACCATCTGTTAAAATTTGTCTGCAGGTCGTTAACTGGAGAAGGAAACTTCAATTGGCGTTTCATATTTCCATTTGAATATCTGGTTGCCGAAGAGAAAATCGTCATTTCTCGGAAAGAGTCTGTGTTTTCCTGGGATGAAACTGAGTCCAAAATTCCCGCAAGATTGGTTCTGCAAGTTTGGGATGCTGATCATTTCTCCGCAGATGATTTCCTAGGTAAAATTATATTTTCATAATACTAACTGTAAGGTGTGTTTGCCCCAAGCACGCTCCCTTCCTTTTTTACTATTTACGGACCAAAAACCCTTCGCCCTAGATGGCGATGCCATAAAGGTATAAATCAGACTATGCCGTCTTTGATGTTAAATGGGTCTCGAACCGTCCATGGGTCCTAAGTATAACTTGGGGGACATGGATATGGGTTAATTGAGAACGTAAACATCAGATGGCATAAAAAGGAGATGCATATAACAATTAAAGCTCAGCTACTAGCCGGCTGCATCAATTCGCATATACCCAGCTACTAGCCGGCTATTAATTAGCATATACCCAGCTACTAGCCGGCTGCATCAATTAGCATGTACCCAGCTACTAGCCGGCTGCATCAATTAGCATGTACCCAGCTACTAGCCGGCTGCATCAATTAGGCTGGATTTATCGTCGATTTTGCGTGTTTATTTTTGCAGGAAAGCTATTCCTCTGGAGCTATTCCTCAAGCGCGGTTTACGTGCTAAAGCGTTTATCGTTCAAACGCGAGATACAAGAATAAAAATAGGCGCGATTCTGGTGAAATCATGCTATTTTTAATTATTGCATACGATATTAGCGGAAAACGCGCAAACAAAAGCGGGAAAATTCCAATCGGACCATGCCCTGGCAAAAAGCGTGCAGGAAAAACGCTCAAGCGATCTCCGCAACCGCCGATTAGAGGATCGCTCCTGCGAGGGCGTGTCACGCGGAAAAGCCGACAGCTAGTGCGGGGGACGCTATTGCAACACGCGCAAACAAATCGACGATAAATCCAGCCTTAGCATGTACCCAGCTACTAGCCGGCTGCATCAATTAGCATATACCCAGCTACCAGCTGGCTGCATCAATTAGCATATACCCAGCTACCAGGTTTTCGCGCAGCTTTATTTTCGCGCTTTTTCGCGCCCCTTTGACTTTCCGCTAAAATTATAGCCTCGCTAAAAATTAAAAAGGTTACAAGACCATGGAATTTGGACACAAATGCACCCTTGCCCAGTAAATAAAAGCACCGGGAAATGTGTCAATTACTCATTCCGCGAAAATTTGGCCGTGCGCCAATTACCACTTTTACAGTATCTAGCCAGAATGACCTTCTCCCTTATTGGTATACTTGTCTACCTAAATCCCGCTTCCATTAGCTCTACAATTCTTTATACCATTCATCATACCTTAAATTCCTTATTCTTCTCTGGTGCTCTTGTATCCCTCTATCCTCTACCCTTCTTTTCTCCGCCATTCTTGCATCCATCCCTACTCTCCTATTCTTCTATCCCCTCCTCTGACTACCTATCTAGCTCTGTATCTCAAACCAATGCGTTTGTTCGCTGCTCTCAATCTTGCACACTCTCTAAACTATGTATGTCTTGGGAAAAGAACATGATTGGCAAGGAATGTAGGGGGATTAGGCGACGGGTTGTGCTGTTGTCACGGGACAAGTTAAGCTAGAATATTTTGAAAAGTAATCCCTTAGTTTTTTAATGCTTTAAATGTACTTGTACCGAACAGGTGCAGTGACTCTGGACTTGAATCGCTTTCCAAGAGGTGCAAAATCATCGAAATTATGCACTTTAAATATGCTGAAGACTGATGGAAGTGTTCCAATGCTATCACTTTTCAAGCAGCGACGCATAAAAGGCTGGTGGCCATTCTACGTCAAAAGAGAAAATGAAGAAATGGAACTCACCGTATGTAAACAAATTCAACTATATTATTTTCTAGTATAAAATTTGATATGCGTGCGGCAATCGGTCATATCTTTCTAGAGCTGAACTCTGCCATGAGCTACAATCATCTGGGTTGCATGCCAAGCTTCATCCTCTTGCTGTAGCTTCTCTGCATGCATATATAGTTTTGTGTGGGCAAAAATTAACATTGTAAGGTGGACAGTCTCTTTAACAGTTATGTTATAATGATTGTATACTTTTGTGTGAAAGGGAAAAGTTGAGGCCGAGTTGCAGTTGTTGAGCAGAGATGAGGCGGAACGGAGCCCAGCTGGTTTGGGCCGCAACGAACCTGATCCGTTGGAGAAGCCTAGGTAAATATCTGATTAACGGAATCATTTGAGGCATCACTTATAACTTTGTCTTCCAGTCGACCAGATTCATCGTTCGTATGGTTCTTGAATCCCTTGAAGTCTATTCGGTACATCGTGTGGCACAATTATAAGTGGGTCATCGTAAAGGCCATACTGGCTGTTCTGCTGCTAGGCATTTTTCTCCTCTTCCTCTACTCTATGCCTGGTTACACGGTGAAAAAGATGATTGGAGCCTAGATATATGCACATTTGCTTTATAATATATACGAGACTGCATTTATACGAGGGCAAATCAATAAGTAACGTCTTTATGTTTTTTAAATAGTAAGTTTAATAGGTATGCAAAATGTGAGATGTACGCATGGAAGCCACTTGTCTTAGCTTTATTCAACTAATAACATTACTCGTACTTTGGCAAAAGTTTTAATAAACCCTGTTCATATTAGGTAGAGGTGCAAAGTGTGCAGGTGAATTTTGAAAACGATCGATTGGCCATATCACATGTGCTAAATTGGCTCCACGCTCAAAAATCAAAATTCTACTGCATGCGTTAGGACAAATAGCTCAACAAAAACGTTTGACATATTGAAAAATAACTAACATGTAGATAGATAGCTATAATTATATCTGTGTTACATTTGAATGCAAATTTTTCATGTAAAAAATTAATAGGCGGAGAAAGCTCTCTTCAGAAAACCTCTATGCAGAAAACGGACTTTTATGAATAGGGTTTATTAAATCTGTTGCCAAAAGGAGAGAAATATCTGGATAGACGCAATGTTTAATTTAATAAATCAAAGCTATGTATAGCTTCCATGTGCACAGTTCGGATTTTGATAAATATTAAACTTTTTATTTTAATAAAATTAAAGGTGTTATATGTATATTGATTTACCCTCGTAATTCATATTCTCCAGGTGTACGCTCTGTAAAGATTTCATCTCATTGCTAAATTATTTAGCAACTTTTTATCTGCTAGCCTCATTGTTGTCTATAGTATCTTTCAAGGTAAGAGCATACCATATGCTCCTCCACCTCCTCCATGGGGTGTATCGCCACCCATACAACCTCCTCACATCTGACCAATAATAAGCAGGAGGGGGAATAGCTGCAATTACACTAGTTACACACTGGTTCCCTTTTCCCCCTTGCTTCGCCCAAAGGCATGATGTGATAGGAGGTTGTGTGGGCGGCACGCCCCTTGGAGGAGCAGGTGGAGGGTCATATGGTATATTCTTACCCTGAAAAATGCTATAGCGATATTTTTTATATACATATCTGCATTCTTGCATACGCACAAGTCAAGAAGTTTGAGTTACCTATTAACTACTGGCTGACTAAACGCTTGCTTTACTTGGCGTGTTTATGACTTTCATTCATGAAAGTGGAAAAATGAGTGTACTTGTATCTTGAAGATAATGGTATTTCAAACACTCAAACATTATGCTGATTCTGTACTCAAACTACGGACTCGAAAGTTCAATAAACCACTAAAAAAATAAAAGCTCATCTAACAGGATACCAATAGCAAAAATATAGATTCACATCGAAGACCAAGCTGATATCGTGAGAGCAAGTGAACATTGAGAAATAAAATTCAATATCATAGGTGTTCACTTAACATGATTTCTTAATGGTAGCACCCCTTATAAGGGTTTTGTCCTCCCTTATAAAGGACAAAGTCAAGATCCCCTGGGGTGCCGTATTGTAGGAAGATTCCACTGTATTGTAAACAAACGAAGTGAGTGCGCATATCAAAATAAGTGTCGTTTGTTATGTCTATTTCTCAAGTTTCTATTGCTTAGTATTTACTTTTACTGTGATACATTAGGCAAGTGTAAACAAAGGCAATGAACAATACTGCCACACACACTTGTTTTAAGATGACAAAAACAAGTAGCATTTGGTTGGATTATTTGCCTTTGTTATAGCGTTTAAAAAACCTTGATAGGTTCGCTAGAGGTCAAAGGTCACATGTCCATTCGATTTGCCGTAACTCGTTACTATAGCAGTCGGCACGAGGGTTGAGACTCTGTGTGCTGAGATTATGATGTATGCTGCGCTCTAAACATAGCTATGTTTACGATTCCTAGACTGGGCCGACCAGGTGCCACCCTCTTCAGTGAGTACTAGTCTTGGTACTAGCATACGTCATAATCTCAGCACACGGAGTCTCAACTCTCGTGCCAACTGCTATAGAGGTCGCAACTACAGTTGAACCTCAAATGCACCCACCTCCTGCTAAACTTGAGCGGGTCCATCCCATGCGAATGGGGACGTTCAAGGTTTAGTGACGTAATCAGCACCGGATAATTGTTTGAAAACCCCCGATTGCACCCAACCTGATTGTACCATTCGCATGGGATGGACCCGCTGAAGTTCAGCAGGAGGTGGGTGCTTTTGAGGCTCAACTCTAGTTGTGACCTCTGTAGCTACAATTTTGCACAATATAAAGAAATCATGTTACGTAGAACACACTGTGTAATTTTTAGCATATTTAATTTAAATAAGGTATTTGTGTCGAACTTGTATATTTTATGAAAAGGCCACAATGAAACCATTACTTTAGTTGAATTCGATTTTGATGTAAATGTTGATTGCTGTCGTTTTATTGACTTTGTCTTTATATTCTACAAATCAAGTAATTTTAAATTACACCGATTTTAAATGTTTAAAATAATGATAAATTATTAACAAATTTAATAGTAGTTTATATGGTAGATATAAACACTTCAAAATTGAAAATGATATTGAATTTTCTGCTAATGTGAACGTACAGTATTTGTATAATAATAAACTCGTAAAACCGGTTTTGAGCAACTGCGCATGCAGACTAAAAAAGTTAGATGTACATTCGCAATTTGAGTGTGTTAGGTTTTTAATTAGCATGTTGCTGTGATAATAACTTATACAATAGCGTTAATTATAATAATGCTATTTTATTGTTTGGAAATACAAATTGCTATATCGGACGACGTACAGATTGCAACATAAATAGGTCACGTGACCACAGCATATACATGATTAAGTGCAGTATCAAGCAAACTCATCACATAACGAGATCTGCTTCATCAGTGAACAGCTCTTCCAGGTAAATAGAAAATTGTTCGTTGTCATTTGTAGCATAGATAATTTGATTTCCAGATATTACCTGGTTATGAATTGTACATAGTACTGTAAAATTAGATGTGATTTCATGCTACAAGAAAAAATGACATTATTATAATGAAAACAACGCTTATGGAATTTTATATTGCGTGTTATGTCGCAATTCATTGCAATATTCTGTACATCTGTACTTTCCTGCATTATGTAAGATTTAGTTTATGGGGTATTTACGTTATTTTGTCGCAAACTAAAAGTATTTTAGCTCGGGTCTACCTGATATTTACATCACATTAATATTAGTGAACGACATCCATTTTTAAAACAATTGACAAAAGTTGGTACGAACTACATGAATCACGATATTAAGATTGAATGCTGATTGGAATATAAATTTTTTGTCTCAAAGACGAACATAAATTGCCTAATTATCTCCAATTATGCAATACTAGAAATTGTGAATATATCTTGCAATTAATTTTGCAGTAAGCTGAGTGAGAGTGTGGAGTTTTACTAGTCAATTATGTAACAAGTGTTCGAAAAAGTATCGTTATCTTGCATTTCAATTTTATGACGTAATATTTAAATAAACAACGAACCCAACATTAAATTAACTCAACTGTTGAATTGGGCAATTTTTTCTGCTAAAGTGATTAGATGCGAAACGGCGAATAAAGTCGAAGGTCACACCACTTGGACAAAAACCTGTTACATATTGAGGGCCATCTGTTGTAGAAGTATATGCATAGACCTATTTTTAACTTGTATTTATGCCTATGGTATATCTGTGAAATACGCAAACCGATTATTTGAAAGAAGAGCTAGGTGAATGAAAATATATAATGTGGGGAAAAGCTTGGTGGAGGGCACATTGTTACGAAAGAGATTTATTGGGAGCCAACGAAGAAAGGTCTGTGCAAAATGGAGAGTTGAAATTAAAAGGGAACAGGAATTGTGGAAGATGGGACTCTTCGTAGAAGGAGTGGGAGGTCTGGAATAAAGAGTAGACATGAGAATACATAGGCCTATGCAGAATCGTCCAATGTGCTGAGTGATTACTTTGATTTTGTACTGTAGTATACAGACAAATGAGGTACAGGTAAATAATACAGGCAGCTCAGGGTTAGTATATGTGTTTTTGAAATTAGGTAATCATGGTTAATTTATTTGAAGCAGCTGGTGTGCTATCACATTACCATGCCATTCAAAGCAGTTTTTTTTAGACATTATACAGATGAACTCGTAGTTTGAATGGTGTATGTAGGCCTTGCAAAACGGTGTCTATTTCACCTGATTGGGTAGACCAAGGTATATATGGGCAGTGGGGTGAAATATCATTGATGTGGCCTAAATCTACAGTTGAATCTAAAAACTAAATCTGTTGGTCTATTGCGTGATATGCAGCCCTGTAGTTGAGAATATATAGTCAACCAATGGTACTATACTTGTGATCGGCTATCAGCTAGTATATAGCCAATTAAATGTCGTATACAGATCAATTTAGTGACTATGTTGTGCACTTTTTGGGCGCCATTTTGGCTCTGTGTGTTGGAGCGTAATATCACCACCAGCTATACGAGACATTGAACTAAATTTTTAAGTATTTTTGTTATGCGTTTTTTAATGTGGCAACTCCATGTTTTACAGGGGGCTTCAAACACCAAAATATAGCATTAAAATATAAGTTGAGCATACTCTAACCTACAGTAGTGGGCACCAAAGTTGAGACTGTGGGAGGCACGTCTACGATGTAGTGTACTCTCCAAACAGGGTACCAC
>JAQFZQ010001751.1:0-17404 GCA_034696005.1 Glomeris marginata
CGCTTCGCAGCCTCCAATGAAAGTCGATTATGGTAAATCCTTTCCCGTGACAGCTGGATCGATTATGGGTAGTGATTTGGAATCCTGAGAACATTTCTAATAAGCCTGCATCGGTTTTGTTCCCATTGAGGCACTCCTAGGGCCAGTTTTCGACGCCTATACCATGTCAGCCGAACACAATAAAGTTTCACTTTGAATGCCTCCACTAAAAGTAGAATATCTCCTAAACCGTGACAGGTGGGTCGATTCCGATGCCATATTCGGAATCCTGAGGATGTTTCCTATCGGAACAAGTTGTTTTTGTGCAGATGTGAACAACCTGAATCATCGTTTTGCCTAGCTAACCTTAACAGTCGATTATCTGCTAATGCTTCCACGAAAAACTCGAATATCTCATAAACCGTGATAGCTGTGTCAGACAAAAAAGGTTGCATGGACTTAAACGTCCATGCCAACGTAGATTTCAAACCATATCGTCCTCCATTTTGTCTCCCTCTGCTTTTCACATCTAATGGTGCGTCTATGGCTCACTATACTCAAGTTTTCTACGGCGTTCCGATTCACAGTTTTGACGTTCATGCTCCGTTGCATGCTCCACCGATATTATTTTAAATCATTAATATCAGCACTTAATATTGATCTAAATGAACCCACGTTGTTGGAACATGCTTCTGAATTTAGCATTTACTTGTATTACATGTTATGTTTTCGTTTAGATCGGTGATGTGAAGTTTAACCTTGTCAGATCACCTTTAATAATATATAAAATGGGATGTGGCTCATTGTATTACGGTATATGTATGTACAGTACACGAATGTACTAACAAGGAATAATTTTGAGGTTCCTTGTGGTAATCCTCGTGTAAAATATAATTTAATTCACAAAATGTTAATTAAGAAAGCAATATGGAACTGATAAATTTCAAAGAACAGTTTGATTTAAAATTGCAGAACTATATATGTAAAGACGGATTATTATAAGCTGTACATGTTAATTGCTTTAAAGTTAAACCACCCGTATGTAACTTTTAATTAAAGGTCTATCAAAGTAAAAGTTTTATATACATAATGTAATACTAATATCTTTAGTAATAAGTCGAGAGGAACTGAACTTGTCCAGATATTGTCTTTACGCAGAACCTAAACTGTACTACAGATTTCCATATGTATGGACTGCAGAATTCGGCCTAAAATTTCATATGGTAAACTCATCAAATGCCAGCAATATGGCATTTTAAAAAGCAGGTATTTTTAAAATTGCTATTCATGTACATGCATGATATTATCAACACGTCGACAGTCATTAATTATTCCATTCCATGGTGAATAAAACGTCAACAGGAGCGAGTAATTTGCGATAAGGGAGTTCAGAGAAGATTTTTGGCGGCTATCGGAAGCGGTTTCCTTAATTAAACATATGCTACTTGCATCTCATAAATCACAGCATATACACTGTAGCTTCCTTTACATTTAAACCGTCTTGGGAAAGGAGAACATGTTCCAGGTTTCATGTAAATTGTCATGATCCATGTATGATTCTGTCAAATCATGCGGTCAATTTCACGTTCGCAGAATTACATTCCCTTCACATTTGTTAAAAATTCAACAACTAACATGACTATATGACTATGTAGCAGATCAATAATGATAAACTTCAAGACACTGGACAATGTCATCGCCATACAATATATACCAGACAGAACTAAATTCGCTGACAATGTCAAAAATTGCCCCTGGTCAATGTAATATGCCATCTGCTCCCAAATAATATATGGGGGCAAATAGGTAGTCCTTGTAACTATCATTTGTGATATTTGTCTAGCTTCCACTTACTCATTTTTACATCAAAAAGGTTTTAAACTGCTACAAATTACTTTTCTGAAACAAAAATCTATATACGCACTTAACGTTTTACTTCTTGTCTTCAACATAAACTATACATTTATTCTGTATAGCTTTTAGGTTCCAAATACATTTCTAGTTGCACAGATATTGAAGCAATTATGTGCCAGTTAGGACACAGCAATTTCGGTAATTTAGAAGTTAGAGAATCCATAAATCATACCTATATATGAAATTAATACATTGAAACTTTCTCTGAATATGATTTTTAGATATGTTACAACAGTTAGAAGAAAAAAATGTATATAATTTTTATAATTTTCAGGAGGCTCTAATATGATGACATTGCATTTCAGATCAATATTGCACAATAATATAGCAATTTGTATAAAGACTTATGTGTATACATGCATGAAAGTACTAACCGTTATAAGAGAGGAAATTATTTGTTTAATTTAATTGATATAGTATTGCAAACAACAGTAATGTGATATGTATTTAGATTCAAAAATCCAGAATTTAAATATTTGTAACCCGTCAGAAATTAAAATATGAAAATGCTTCCCATAATCGTGCAATAAGTGAAATACCCAATCTTCCTCGACACCACTCTATAAAAGCCACATTACTCTAAGACCTACTGCGCCACAGGATATACAATTATACTGAATGAAATAAGAGATATCTTTATATACTGGTACCTATTTCAATTACACGAATGAGATTGGGAACATATCAAATACCAAACCGTCAAAATGTAATTACCTGACATGTAATTGCTATGTGCTGCAAAGTTCCCTATATCCTTTTGCCCAGGGGCAGGGGCGAGTATTGAAGTAACACATGCAACCGAGAACGGTCATCATCACATAAATTTCCCAAATCTATATATTTATACCAAATTGTTGAATCCACTAGTTTTACTATAGAATCATTTATTGAGTTGATGCAAAAACTTGTTTCTTTTTTAGCTCTGCAACATATGACAGATCTGTCATTGTTCCACTGGAAGATCTGCAGCAGTAATGCCAATAAATCAAAACATTTTCTTTTTGTAAAGGATGGGGTGGGGGTTAGAAAAGGAACATTCAAAAACAGGATGAAATTTGTGGCATAATTCATGAACGGTCCAATGGACTGAAAAATCTTCGACAAGTGGATCCTCTTGGAAAGCCCGGCATTTGTGAAGATTGAGAATTTGTTTTTTTAGTTTGAGTCAATGGTCTCATGGTACTTTAAGTATGAAGTCTATTTTTGAAGAAGTTTTCGATGTGGTCTTTCGGTGTTTTGGTGGTGTTCGTTTTGCACCTCCCAAATCCAGCCCATTCTTGAGAAGTGATATATAGGGCATGTGGAGATGTGGTTGCAAGACTGGTGCTATATTGCAGGCCGAGTATGATGGATGAGACTGTGGCTTTGCACTTGCCGAAATCGAAGGGACATGAGACGACCACGTGATGAGATTCCAACCACTATACGTTTGGGCACAAATGCAGTGACATGCACCTCGGGGAAATCGAGCATCTTCACCAACTAGATCACGTCCTAGCTTTTTCCATCTATACTTTTTCATCCTATAACAATTTCCCTCTTGCAACAGTAACCTATGCATCTTGTCCTCATCGCAACATCAGCATCTGCATGCAATCGAACATCCTCCTCTACTTGGCCCTATCTTTTTTACCCTCTTTTTACAAGGCAAATATACCGGTTTCTACGATACGAGCAGTTGCAATTTCCATACGTTTCCTACACACAATGTAATATATCAGGCGGAAAGCATTCCCAAATATGATACTGACACAGCAGAAATTTAAATCGCCGTGTTTTCCACCCGTAGCTTCGTTGAAGCTTTGACCTGTAAGTTAAGGAATTGGCAGACAAGCTGTAGATCTGCTGCAGGCCTGCAATGAAGTTAGTGTGGAAGTTTGTGTGGAAGTTGTAGGTTTTCTTTTCAAACTTATATATGTTACAGTCTGTTTCTCTTACCGGTCAGTTTATCTAAAATCGCACCGTAAAACGCCGGTTGCACGTTAACTAAGCGTTTAATCGAAAACTTACTGTGAACCTAAATTGTTCCGGAAGTCGAAATACATCTTACTATATACTTTCGGAAACATAGTTTCGGTTTGTTAACCGGTTTTGTCGTAACTCGTTACAAAATGGCATGCACAAGCTCTATACCATGTACGGGCTTTGATTTTTTTAGAAAACCACAGGAATTAATGTAACTTATTTACTCACCTACAACGTGGAGGGTGACGCAATGGATGACGGGAGGATCAGAGCTGACTTGGCATTCATAATCACCAGCATCCCTTTTCTGAGTGAATTTGATTTGTAATGTCCAGTCATCGGAGCCTTCCTTGTTTAGCATTTGAAAACGTTGGTCACTTGAATATGTGTATATTCCGACTGTTAATATGTGGAAATCTCTTCTACGCACCCAAGAGACCTGAAAACACACAAATAACAAGGTTCTAAATAATGGAACAAATATATAGAACAGAAGCTGTATAAATAAAGAGTTTAAATGAACTATAGTATTTTATATTAGAGCAAGAATATGAAATGATCAATTTTAATTTAGACTCGTGGCAAGAGAGCTTCACTGAGTGAATAATTACCGATTTTTCAAGATTTAGTACACTATTTTGCATATAGTGCTTATGTTATTAAGCATCGAGGAATATTGTAATTTCGTTTATGCAAGCAATATTTTTTATGCAAAAACCACAATGTTCACTGATCGATTTCAGGAAAATTGTTTAAAAAACTTTAAAGCCGATAGTAATACTACAAAATAATTTTACATGATGTGAAAAATATAATTTTTCTGAAAATTATATAATTTCATTACATCTAACCCTGTATAAACTTTAGTGCCATCTTAATTGACATATGCATACAAAATAAAAACGTTGTAATAAATTCGAAGAAATGGATAAAACTTGAAATGTACTACAAATATAGTATGCAAAATAAAATATATAATTCACTTCTCCTAATGATGGAAATGGCTATTTCACAGGACATTGTCTAAAATGCACTAAAACTAATTGAAAATCGTGTTGAATGTGGAGGAGGATCCACCAATATAATGTGTGGAATAGAGAGTATACGTATTTGAGCAATGACCAAAATAGTGTGATGACGAAAGACAATTAAATTAATTAATTCAGTGCAGCCAGAATTAACTGCCGATTATCACTCCTCCACATGCAGGACCTATATGTTATCAATACCCAGGAATTTATATATCTTGAAAAGGACCATTGCTGCAGTTTATGGAGCATTCTGGGACTATTTTAATGAACTGGAAATGCGCATGTATATATTTAAAAGGTTTTCGCAGCCGTATCTGTTTAAAAAGTTATATCGAATTTGGGGATAATAATGGGATACATGGGGCTTGCAATGGCAGTGTCATGGGTGCAAGTTGGGAAAATTTTGGAGGATAGGTCTTAGATTTACAAGCCTCGCGGGCTCAGCATTGTTCTTCGCGTTAATGAGACTACTTCGGGCCATTTATTTTACGCCCAGATAATGTATTTTCTTTTCGTGTAAGAAACGCTCTATGCCCACCGAAGTAAGTACGACCCTTGGGGCAAAAATGGCGTGCATCAATGCGCCCAACCAAAATTTATCACGTCACCATCAATGTCTACTTCTGCGCAAGAGATTGTCAACGCTTTAAGCATCATCTGCGAACCATGAACCCACATCTTTAAATTCGTATAGGGGCCTATATACACTATTCCTATACTACTTAATATATGATTCATGTTCGACTATCATAACTGATCGAGATACCAGCTCATGGACGTGCTGCTCCAAAATTGTGCTCTGTATTTTACAGGGAGATACAAAAGTCCATCATGTTGATTTAACGGTGGAATGGTTAGAGATAGCTTTGTTAAAGTTGAACAAGTGAATAGGAAGTGGCTGGTGAGGATTCCAAAAATAATATCGCACATGACCTTGGACCCCAGCTTCAAGGTCAAACACATTCTAACTTTGTCAGCTGTACTGAGCAGATTATCAGCTTTAACCAATGAAAAACTTGAAGAGTGGGATAAGCTCCAATAGAAATGTGTGTATATATTTAGCAACTCTGCAATGTAGCATAACATCTATCAAGGTTCCACTTTCAACATTGCTGCAGAAAATTTACAAACATTAGTACGTATATTTGTGAAATTTCTATATGGAATAGCAGAATAATGCAGTCTTACAATATAGTGCATGGCAACACACTAAATCAAGTAGGTTTGATTTAGCTTGTGATACAATTTGTATAATGTAACCTAGTCCTTATACATAATGAGAAGGAAGCATTGTGGTCACCAGGTGGCAGCAGCAGTAATGTGAAAGTTCATTCCTGTATAGTCAGTGCAAACGCAAGGCGACAGCAAATCCTGATTGGTAGAATGCAATTACCATTCATGTCCTTCACCTAATGAAAATAATTCCTACTATTTAAATGTAAAGTGTGCTTTGTGCATTAAAGTAGTTCTTTATATTGCAGGCTTACAGGCAATAGTTTAAACCTTCTGTAATTCCAATTGACCCTTTTCAGTAAGCACCTCCCATTGCCAAGATGGTGGCTGTGGTGAGGCAAATCATACAATGTGATTGGCTGAAAAAAATAAGTTTTCTCGTTAAAAACGCCATTTTTCCAGCCAATAGCAGAACACTGAAAAGGGTCAATTCATATAAATATTAGAAAATGCAATTTTCTAGCATCTGCATGAAGGATGCGAAGAGAACTTTCACATTGCATGTGTATATTGTATGATAAAAGATTTTTATAGTTGCATATTGTATTTAGGGCAAAAGTCGATACTATTTTGATGTGTATTCTTCAAATTCAAGTGTAACAGTACGTAGAAACTGTCTGAAAGTGTTCGCACGCAGTCAGGTGGGTGATGACAATGTGAATCGATGTTAATTTTATTTTATTTTAAGAAGGAAGAAAAATAGTATATTTCTTTTGCAGTCAAGAAGCTTCAGAGTGAACTTTTTATTGTTACGCTATTTTTGTGTTTGTCAGCTCTGCTCCGAATAGAAGCCGCTATGAATTATTTAAAAGACTTGGACGTGCGTGCAAACGTCTCTTCCAATGCATTGAACTTCAGTTCCAATTTTTTTGCTAGCACACAAATTGCAGTACTGTTCGTGTTCAACCCAAATCGGAGATGTCTCCCTTCCATTATCGATCCAGCATCCTATGGAAGCAACAGTACAGCAATGCCTTTTATATATGTATGCGTACATAATATAAAACGCAAAAACCAGTTGAAAAACAGTGTAACATTCCCACGGGGAGATTAGAAAGGTTTACATCAGCAGTAAGGGTGTCAGAATTTTCCTATTGCAAACAAACTGCAATATAGCCCATGCGTGACAACGTATCAAGGATTTGATGGGAATATACATTTCATGTAAAATTCGACGCAAGGATCATCCAGGGATTAACGTTTACAAATCCTCCACATGCAAACAAAAGAGAAAAACGAACAAATCTTTAGTTATCTGCTGGATTTTAACAGCTGAGATTATAATAATAATCTGTTAAATATTTAATAGAGGGACAATGTAGAACTACGGTGGGATTCTATGGTGGGACACAAAATGGGGAACACCTTGCAAAAATACATTACCTAGCAATATTTCATGAGATATTTGCCCATGCACAATATTAGATTATACTAGTCAATATAACACTATTATATTATTTCACATGATGTTGAAGTGTGATAGAATTCGTGCTACAGAAGCAATAAATTTGACCAAGTAAGGTGTTACCTAATTATTTCCACGAAATTATTACATACCATAACAATATACTGACCTAAATTTACTTACAGATGCCACAATAATCCAACATGAGCAGTTGTTAATAAGATGGCAACGTGGCAGAAAAATTCCTGCACATGAAGCCATCCCATGATGCAGTGCAAAGTCATGTGATGTAAAACCTGTACTATTTCACAACATGAGTCATATTTGAACACAAGGTATATCTATAGTGGATAAGGTAGTACCAAGGTATTACCATCCGGTGGTGGGTGGTGAGTGTGATCACCTGCACCCTCCACCATGACGTCACAACTGTTGCAAAAAGCAGTGTGGCTTGATGACATCGCTATTAAAAAGGTATCAAGCCACACTGCTTTTGCAACAGTTGTGACGTAAAACACGTCATACATCTGACTGGCCCTGATTGGTCAGTCGTGATGGTGATGGCTTGATTTGTACACATGTCAGTGTTAAAAATATATCAGAAAAGACTCGATTCTATTTTACAGGTGTGTCATCACATACTGTATAACTGGTTTATTTCGCGTAGCTAAATTTTCGCGGAATAAGGACTTTGCGCCTTCAGCGGGCGTTTTAAATTCGCTTTTTGTGGACTTTTGGAATTTTTGGATATTGTATTACCGGGAATTTAAATTTTTGCGGGATTGAAATTTTCGCGGACGAACGTACTTCCGCGAATAGCGCGAAAATAAAGCTACGCAAAAAATAACCAGTTATACAGTATGCACAGTTTTGTATTTATTGAGAAATTCTGAAAACTGAACAATTTGGCACAATTTGGAACAATTTTTTGAAAGTCATTATTTTATTTTGCTTATGCAAATTTCCCCAAAAATATGCGCTCGTAATAACGATTGCTTCATAATTAGGATACGACCAAGATATAGTCTAGTGTAAGTATAGATAGGGAACTTATGGAAAAATGAATCAGAGTAAAGTGTCTGTCAACCGCAGCTGCTTGTCCGAAATTTAATTACAAGGAGGGGACTGAAAAGGTGCATGCACACACATTGGGGCATGCAGTGGGAAACAGTGTCAAGTAATCGACTGTGGCAAAAATGAGCAATCCTCCAATAGCAAACATGGCTTCAAACATGAAACCATAAGAGAAAAGTACATTTTTACAGCACAAACAATTTCCATCATTTGTTAATGGACATATTTTTATCGATAACTTGAGTGTTGCGTATGCGGTTGCAAGACGAAATACCTCTTTAAAAGGGGAAATTATTGATCGGGATTTTGTGAAGAAATTAATTCACATTGTCTAGTTATATATAAATGCATCAACAAAGTCAAAGTAAACGTTTCAAGATCGAAAAAGAATATCACAAATTGTGCGAGAAAAGTAACATTAAACAAACATATGTTAACAGCGAATATTTGCAGGTTTTGCTTGTGATAGGAAAAAGTTAGAACATGGCACAGCTATTAAAAAGCAGAAAATAAAATATATTTTCTAAAATAACGCAATAAAGGAATGGCTCATAAATTTTAAAAAGTAGGAATTTAAATAAGTAACACATTGCAAAGATTCTAAATGAGAAATTAAAAATACATTATTAAATGCACATTCAGGTTGGATAAGATATGTTGTAGTATATTTTTGTCTGAAAACTATATAGCCTATACTGTATTGCTATATTATAAGAGATTTACTTAAAAGACTATAGCAATCGTCACGAGAGTTGAAACTCCATGCGTTAAGATTATGATGTAGGCTATACTCTATAAACAGGGTGCAATCAGTACGATTCTTGGACTGGGCTTTGAATGGGCCATTCAGATGGAACCCTGTTTAGAGAGTATAGCCTACGTTATAATCTGAACGCATGGAGTGTCAACTCTCGTGCCGATTGCTATAGTGTATAGATAATAAAAAAAAATTAAATTTTGTAGTCTATCCATTGTATTTCTTAAAACTCCATATACAGGGTGAGTCACCTAACACTGTCATGCTCAACAGCTCAAATTGTGTGCAGTACAGGTGAATTATGGTTATGTGCAGGAATAGTGCTTGACCTTGGACTGTCCTGGTTGTACCTTTAACATTTCAAGGACATTGCATTTCTACCTTTGATACCATAGCAGATAGGGCCATCACAAACTATTGAGCAGGTCAGTGTTAGTTGACACGCCCTGTATATTTAAATGTTAATAGATATTATGGGCCCCGATATTATTTTGGCACAACTATAGTATCTTTGCATAAAATTGTTATTATTATTATTATTATTGCAAACAGATGACACTTGAAATGGCATACGTACGTATATGTACTTAAATTTCTACAAAAAATAGACCTAAGTGGAATACAAGACTATTCAATAAAGTTTATGCATGCTAATGAAATTCCTACTTTAATTTATTCTCTTGGTGGTTACCCAAGGAATCACTGAGTAGTAAAGTACATTTTTTTGCACAAGGGACATTGCATGTAAATCGTATTTCTACTACTATGGTGCTAAAATTCTGGGCAACGAGTCAATCTCGTTATACAAAAACTGCCGTTAATGCAAGTCCTGGTAATGAATAATACTCAATTGGGAATTGGCCAACATTACAGGAATAGAGTTCATTTCCTGAGAAACGTCCGTTTTCATTTCCTTAACTCGTAAATTACCTCATGACATGAAACAAAACGGAAGAGAAGACAGTGTTCTGAAGTTTAGCAAATTCTTGAAATATGTTATCAGATCTGGCAGATATATATAATACAAGTAATTTAATTCAGACTTGGGCAACTCTAGCTTATCGATCCTTTCTGGAGAAAACTGAAACACACCAAAAAAAAAGCTGTGTGTGTGTGTGTTTTTCTCTTTTTTGGCACTAATTTACCAATTTAAACCTGAGAGCATCGCATGCTGCAAAACCACTTAAGCTGAACAAATGGCGGTAAGTTGACAACCAATTATCTTCGATTCAGCAGCAAAATACGTTGTGTATCATATCAGGGATAATTTCATCAGCAGTTGATGTGAAAAGCAGTTAGGAAAGAGAGGTGTGAGTGGAAATAATGAATCCGAGCAGCAACTGCAAGAAATGGTGCAGCAATATACCTGACAGAAACATTTAATATTTCCTTACAAAAAGTTATCCAGATAATAAACAATGAGTTCAATTCCAAACAACACAACAATTACAGAATTTTAAGGTACATGATTTCTAACATTCCTCCAAGGTTACCCCTCTGCTTGCAAGATTTTAGTAAAACTCAATTGGCACTTTTGTATGTGCTTACTATATGTTGCTATCTGCACTTGCAAAAATCAGTAAATGTAGTTACTGTGTAATTACATACATTTTACAAGGAAAATATAAAAGTCATCGTAAAAACAAATAATTTTAATGCGACAACTTTTGTGGAGGGATTAACATAAATGATGTCATAATCGGATTTAATACCTTCTACCATTTCCCATTTGTCACACATTATCAGAAATGTTCCAATTTTCCCTTCCTAAATCATCCATTTGTATGTATCACATGCATAAATTAATAATATTCTGGTTGAAATCTTAGAAAACACCTGCAGGATCAATTGTTCGATATTTATTCATTCATAGTTGCATGATCGACATATTGATCTTCCTGCATTCTTCTATACGTATTTAGCATTAGGTATTAATTTACATAAAGTTAATTATAATAGCGTGTCAAAATTATGAAAACTTAGCAGATTTGACATGGCATTAATTGTCCCTTGTTCCATACCTCATCACGTGTGAAAGTGTCACAAAATCTGTGACACTTACCCACCCACCCACCCACCCACCCCTAATTTTGCTGAAATCCCGGTCACATATGATGGGGTTCCTATATATGAAGGGAATCTGTGATTTGAAGGGGATGTGAATTCAGTGGCCGCCCATTAATCATCCATCAACACGACACAGAAATCCAATTAAATCGACTAGGTCAAGAAAGGATTTAAAAAAGGAGTATCTTATGACTCGCAAGTCGCACAAATCATCAGTTATATCTAACAAACAGCGAAGACAATTACTCTTCTTTGTCATTAAATTTTTTGGCTTTCAGAGAGTGATGCACACACTTGACAGAAATTTCCGAACAGCGGTCCGAAACCTGACATTCGTAATAAATTTATCAAAACCCTGGCTACGAGATATTGGTTGAGACGACCACTGAAAATGTTTCTTCTTCTATAACTCCTTTTTCGTTTCCGGACCTCAAACTGCTAACAGAACTATAGGGACATATCAGTACAATGGGTGCCACCAAGAACATCCTTTTTGAACTCTCCCCTTGTGTCAAACTAGACTTCCTCTCAATTTTTCTCTCAATAAATGTTGAAGGGGCTACATGGACAGTTTTAATATTAGCTACCCACTAGTGACAAAATGTCAATCTCAATTTTATTACAAGCTGCAAATTTCCTCACTGATGTTGTAATAAAAAGAATGAACAGCTGCACTTTAGAAAATATTTCAAACTTGGAAGCAACTTCAGGCTATACTTATGAATTGCATCTGACTTTTATATGAAAGATCAAAATAGTTATACTGTAACCCCCAGGGCCAACACAGCTGCAACAGCTTAACAGAATCAATTCAATACTTTTACATACCTAGCAATTTCCTTAACAGACGAAGTTTACAATGTGCTTTCAGACACAATTTTAGTGAAAGCCCAACGAAGGATCATATTTCTTGTCAACATTACTAATGTAAAATTCGGTTGTCCTGGCATTGCAATTTCCTATTATGAATAAAATCAGACTAAAACGGATATGAAACAAGATTTATGAAGTCACCCTCAGGTCATTAATGTGAAAATCTTGGAGAAGTACAAGTAAACTTCAGTAATTCAGCTTTTTTAATTCAATGTTGTCTAAGGGATCCATCTTCATGAATAATTAAAACCGGATAATAGCATGGCAGTCTAAGGAAGTTCAAAAATAATTAAAACTAGTATAGGGTAAGCCCTACATGAAACATCAAAATGAAATATGATGCAAAAACAACAATAATTTCATTTTTTTAATATTTTGTAATTATTGTGGTCTGGCTATATTACGTACCCTATATAATATTCATTTTAAGAAATAAAAACAACAAAATTCCTCAAGTTCTTTAAAAAATACAATGTATTGCATCAAATAAACAAAGTAACAATTATTATTACCAACTTTTGCATAATGTTATTTTTGCAAGGTCCCATGTAACAATTATGGGAAGTGTTTTATTATTGCAAATAAAGTGTGAACTTTAACACTACAGCTAAATCAAACAAACATTTTTTACAGCATTTGCATGAGGTTGGTAATAAAATATCATCCAATTATTAGTACTACTGCCCCAGGGTTTAAAAATGAGAGTGCAACTCGATAGAGAAAAGCAAAAAAACGTCAGGCTTTCATTCTTATGTGACAATGCATATTTAAAACAGTTATCCATGATGCATTCAATGCATATATATGCAGTATAATAGACATGGTTTTTGCATATGAACCCAGTGTGAATAAATCAGTCAATAAATTCCATCTATACAATTTGCAATTGCCCACTGGGGAATTTTCAAACCAATTTCTAGTCTTACAAGTGAAACCAAGCCCAATTGATTGGCACGCCAATCAATTCGTCTTCAGCTCAAGGGCCTTCATCTCATCCCAACCAATTTCCCCTTTTATTTATTATTCACATGCAGCTCCATGAAAATCCAGAGAAAATTGAAGTAATTCATTCAATAAATCAAAGTAGATCTTCCCCATTATATGCTCTTTTACTTTTGGGGTAAATACACCTGCAGAATATCAAATACTTGCATATATATACATAGTAGAGCAGTTATACCATAACCATTAGCTAATTATGTAATGAAAAAGGTGTAAAATCTTTTAGTGGTAGCACGATTTGTCATACAATTTCCAAAATTACCACCTCTTTCATCTATTTATATCTCTTACATGATAATTAGCACCTCTGTGTCAATAAGCTGCTCCATTTGGGCACAATTTAGCCCATTAACAGGAGCTGGAAAGGGTTTCACAGTGATGTTTATATTCCCCCACGGATTTACTGTAGTATATAGTATAAAGAGGATTTGCCATTCTGTGTGGACATCAGTGTCCATTATTTTCTTTTTACCCAAGGTGTATATATGATCTGGCTTGAATTTTGCAGCAGCAGCATATCCCTTTATAAGGGACACAGGGGAGCAGTCATGTCCCATGTGTGCCCTTCCATGTGACCCTCTCTCAGCCAATATCAGCAATTTACATGCTTCACATGTAGACACTGACATTGAGGTATACTTTGCAGCAAGATTTCTCTATCCCTTAGCTCTAAAAAGAGCTATAATGACATGCATGCAGATACAAAGTGCAATGCAAGTATACTGTATACAGTATATGTATAACTTCGCTACTAGAATACAGAAAATATGAAATGTGCATTTAAAAAAATATTATACATTTCTGAATGCATGCATGTATGTATACTTGAGCAATGGTATTTATATAGGAACTGAATTATATTGGACATGCAATTTCCAGATTCATTTGTTCAGCAACAGTAATAAGTTGCATATATGATAGTATATAATGGTATAGCTTAGATGATATTGCAATAGTACAACAATATACTAAGGAAAATAAATGTTGTTTAAGGGGGGTATTCAAAAATTGACAAAAAGTGCCACAATTATGCTTTTTTAATATTTAAGGAGCGCCACCTATACATGATTTTGAGAGTAACCATTTAAAATGTACATTGATCATTAGGTGACATTACATAACACGATTTATCCTTGCAATGTTACAAATGCTACGTGGTTTGTGGATGTCCCCTTTATGGCTTTTTATACAGCTTTGGTGGACATTTCGTTTCCTGGAGACTAATGTTGTCATTTTTGGGAGAGGACCACAAGATGGCTTGTTGCATCCAAATCACACAAGGAAATGAAATAAATTCAGTTGAGCAGTGGACTGTCGAAAGGGACTTTACGGCCAGTCAGACACGGTCGTAAGTGTCCAGAATGAAGGATTTTTGGAGCTAAACTGCTTGCCACTTGCACGCTTTCTGGCTACCTAGTAGTGGGCGTCACTCCCTCAAATTGTTAACCCTCTTCTCCACTTTCCCTTCCCCCAGAATAAGATTTAGCAATGAAGCTTAAATGAACCGCACCTGATTGCAAATGCCACCATGTTGAACAAAGACCTTCTTCGGTGCCACACTATTTGTCATAAATTGTAATCATCCTTTTTCATCACCCAAATACACCATATAAACTTGTAAAAAAAAAAAAAACACATTGTTCAACTATGTTCGATCCAATTTGCATAACTAACCTCCTGTCTATTAGCATCTTTTATACTCTTCGCAGAAAAGTTGCAATTATAAATGAAGGCTCATATTTCAGTGTAAATATATACTCAATTCCCAGCAGTGGGAAAATTAAATATAACTTCAATTTATCAAAGTAACTCAACAAAAAATAAAAAGAAAAATTACACATCCTGTAACAGCCAGGTTGCTTATGGCAGCATAAAAATGTGCACTTGTTCATGCATGCATACAACATACAACCAGTTAATCAATGTACAAGGACCTAAAATTATTAATTGAACAACCTTAATATTTTTAAGGTAGGTATACAGTATGCTCCAAGTAATGGAAGGAGTTGAAAAAATATTGTGCTGATTCTACATTAATTGAGTTGAAAAGAGGAATATTAATAACACCAGTAATTCTAACTGTGGACTAAGAAATTACACTCAATAAATAACATTTTAAAGATTAATTGGTTTGCCACGATTTTGTGGCTTACATTATTACCCCATTTATTAATTTTAAATCACAAGTTAACCTTGAATTATTCAATTCTACAATTTGTAAATATAAATTTGGCCTTTACTTAGTTTATACAGTATATATGCGAAAAACAATTTCTGTTTTTCATTTATTTCTCTACAAAATCCACCATTTTATGGAACAAATTGCTCAATGAATTTACTTTATTTTAAGGGTATGTATATAGAATCTTGTACTAACTGCACTGTTTCATGAAAGGACAACAGAACACTACTCACACCAGTTAGTGGCACCACCTGGTGGAAGGTCCGAACATCTTACAGGTTCTTATATATATAAAAAGTAATTGAAAAATATACTGTAATTCATATATTCTATGATATTTGCTAGGTATCTGGTGAATTTAAAAATATAAATACACAAATGTGAATCGTTCAATTTAATGGTCACCCTATACAGACAAACTAATTGTTTTTTTACTATAGAGACTATAGCATGAACTATATGTTATCTTGCATTTAATCTCCTTGTAGCCTAGACTGGTGTCACTTACTGAGTAAAGTGAATGGATATGCCTTGAATTACTACTATCTTTATCTCTTACACCAAGTGCCTATTCGTCTTCTGTCCTATCACTTGAAATTACACAATCACTTCAAATCATTGCTAAAGTTTCCAGAGGGAAATTAGCAGTTTCGTTTAGCTCAATGATGGCTCCATTAATGGTGTCTAAACTCACAAAATTCAGCTTGCCCAGCACCAATGTGAACAAACCCTTTCCTTCCACAAAAGCTAGCTCCCATAAAGAGAAAAACCGTTTACATTGAAAACCAAACAGAAGAATAAAATGGGGAAAAAACTAGTTGCAGCAGTTGCAAATAAAAAGAATACAAAAAGAACCAGTGACAGCTTAGATTGAATTATGCACATTTCCGCTGAGCAAATCGGACAGAACCAACCAGCTGTGAAACTATATACTTCAAAAAAAGTAGTATATATACACCTAACAAAGACAAATTTTGTGCAAGGGTTGTGACGTATACTAGTTCTTATTTGTTTTTAAGGGTGATAAATCAAGCTCGGAGTGGTCATTGGTCATCGCATATCACTATCGCTATAAAGCAATCTGGGTAAAAGAGTAACACAGTGAGGGGGAAAAAGTTGGTTTTTCGCATGTGACACCCAAGAAAGGAATAGTGATTTCTCAAAGGGCTATTCGAGTGTCCGTCCAATGAGCGATGGTCTTTGGACGCTGCAGGCGCTAGACGACGTCTTCACTGCTATACACACAGTCACGTGACCGACTTTCCTCCACTAATGACACCCAGATCTTGGGAGCATCGAAACGCAGAATCGATGATTGATGACTGCCGTAAACTCCCACAGGATCACAGTTTAGGTTCGGACGTGTGCATAACGACAAGGCAACGACTGATGAGCGTCAACCAATCCTAACCCCCTCTTTCTTCACACATTCTTTCATTCTTTTCCCTCCTTACTTTCATTTTTCTTCTTTCACCAATGCTCATTTCTTACCACATGTATGCTGGGAGCCTGGGAAAATAAGGGACCCTCTACACCAAATGAGATTACAAACTGTGTCAACTCTATATGTTGGAACAATTATGAAGTCTAAGTATAGGTTTTTGTCAACTTGAAATTTTTAAACACCTTCTTACAGTCAAATGCAGTATAAAAGCCTCGTCAGGAAATCCAATGTGGTTCTTATATATACCCATGTTGCCCTTACATGTATCCACCTGTGTTTGCTATATCCTATTGTAAGGGGTATAATTGGACATGAATGAAAACACATGGTGTGTCCTAAAGCAGTCGGCACGAGAGTTGAGACTTGGTTGAGACTCCGCATGCAGAGATTATGACGAATGCTACACTCTAAGAAGTAAAGGAGTTAAATAGGAGTTCAGGAACACCTTTGTTGTCCCAGGACAAACTCTTTTTTATAG
>JAQFZQ010001752.1:0-17403 GCA_034696005.1 Glomeris marginata
TTCCCTGATATTTCCCTGAAATCCGTGATTTCCCTGATCGCCGGGTATACCCTGCTATCCGAGATCCTCTGCGGATCCGTGCTCCTTTAGTTTACCTATCCAGGGTACCCAGCGATAATTCTGAACAATATTCTCTCATTTTTTCGATTTCCAGGTCATTTTCATTCATAAAAATGTGCAAAACGGTAGTTTTATGACAAACTGCACAGAAAACTCTCCTTCATTACGTGTCAATAAATATCAAAAGAATATAACGTATTCAATTTATTTAAACCGTTACATAACATTATTACATTATATATTGCATTAAAAAAAGGCAACAAATTATAATAACCACGACAAAAAGGTCATAACTTTATTTGGAAAGTCAGGAATAATAGGTCAGGTCATATAGCTGATAGTAAAATGCGATTTATATTAATAATTGAATACACAATTATAATTGCGATGACTCAACTATCCACCTTGGATTTGTCAATTGAAACAATAGAAGTTAAACCGGTTTAAAAAGTCAGTTCATTATGCAATATTGTATTGCGCAATCCAAGCAAAATATATTAATGAAGTTCACGCAACTTCAACATATTTCTAGAATTTTGAATTTGATTTGCTAAATTGCTTTTATGCAGAGGAAATAAAATATTAAATTCCAAGTTTCAACAACTGTTTGTACCATATATTTTGTCCATTTTTTTATTTCCCAATTTTTGAGGGTCCACGTGCTCGGTTTCGTTCATAATTTCTCCGCCAGAGGGCGACGAAGGAATTTCAGATGTGGAACACTCGCGGAAATCGATTCCACACGCCTCCGTAAAACGCGATTGGTCCGAAGTCTTTAAGAACGTTATTTTAGCTGCCGTTCTAAAAATTCTTGTAAAAATCGTTCCATTTCAATGCAAAACCGCCCAATCACACGCATTCCTTGGGGTTTTCGCAGCATATGCAAACATTTTATATTTCCAGAGAGAAATTTGGGCAACAACGCGAACCGGAAGCTCTAAAACTCCTATTAAAGTTCTGCCACTTGAGTCGAAAATAAAGTTTTGGGTACCGACACTAAAATAATTATCCAAAACCACCAGCAGTTTCCCAAGCACTGCAACCATCCAACTCCTTGAACCATCCATTGCACAAAAAGAAACATGTTCAACACTTACTTCAAATACTTTTCCGTTATGGCCATCGTTCATGGAGTCCTGCATCTTGCCTGCATCTACTTAAAATAAAATCTTCTAAATATGCTGCCCGGAGGCAGCATATCCACCGAAGAAGCGTACTACTTAATTAATTTCTAGCGACGCGACGAACTTTGAATATGGAAACAACTGCATCGAAATTAGGAAAATGGGCTTCTCGTCTTATGGCGTGGGGAATAAGAAACCAAGACTGAGCCCAACTTGCTCCTCGTCGAGCGAGTTTTCCTTCCATTTCTTCGCCGTTCAGCGTCGCAGTTCAACTAATCAAATTTTCAGAGATGTGTAGCTAGAGTTTATATTTGTTTCCGATGTCACCAAGGGGGAGGAGCAACGGAAACCTAGGTGGCGCTGCAGTCGACAACTTGCAAATAAAACACTGTAATAAGTAATATTAGAACAAAGAAAACCTGAAACAGAATTTCTCAGATCATTACAACAACTTTTTATTGCTTCATCCTTAGAAGAGAACAAATTATGTCATGCATAATAATAATAATAATAACAACAACAACAAAGAAGAGTATTATTAGAGATTCAATGGCAGACAGAATTTGTCTTGTAGGTGGAACAAATGTAATGACTTACGTCACATAAATAACGATATTTAAAAAATAAAAACACCACAAAACCCACTGAAATAATTTACACGATTATGTTTTCTTTTGGTGATGCACGCAATTGCAATAAATAAATAACATAGTATGATTTTAATTTACAAATACAAAAATGATGGAGATTCATAATATGACGATTCATGATGGCGCAATTACGATACAGTACAGCAACAATGGACACGTGGTCCATCATGGCTGCCCTTATATTATCCTTAAAATCCTCAACTGTACATCCACCCACAACCAATTGCAAGTTATCCAAATAGCAAGGTAACCCATCGCAAACGTCCACCAAACTCGTACGACAAGTTGCCGCATCATGAGCCGCGGTCTCCGCGAAATGTATACATTGAATATATCACAATATAACAGAAGTAAAATGAAAACACAGCTTTATATGTTATTATAAAAGCTTGCGAGATCAATATATAATATCTAAAATGTCATTTGCAAGTCTCCTTTCATTTTTGCTATTACCTTCGTCAACTACCATCAGCCTCGCATTCCGATGAAAATGTCACCGATGTGGCCCTTGTTGTGGAAAGGTGTCCTACGCTTCCTACCTCTCATTGCATAGAAATTATCAAGATCATCGGGTTGTTTGCGTTTAGACCTCAGCGAATTATTCGTAGCTGATCGCGGAGCGAAGAGACCGCGGGACTTCTTCTTGCCGCGCATCGCCACGAAAGAATCCAAAGACGGACTGCTGTTCGGTGTCATTCTCTTCTCCAAATTTTCCAATTCCATAATGTTATCGTAGTACTGTTGGTCTGAAATGTTCTCCTGCATGTTGTCTTCATCGTTGGAGAACAATGCGTCTTGTTGGCGGGACAGCAAGCGGTCCGTCATGTCGGAGTAACGCCGGTGTCTCCAGTTGTTCTTCGAGAAAGGTTTAGATGGTTGGTTTGTGACAGCAGGTTGGCCATACACGATCCGAACGGAAGTCGAGTTAACCCCGTCGGCAGCACCACTGATTTGAATGGAGCCAGTTTCGATTTGGATTTCCCGCTTGTTGATCGCGGACTCCGACGATTTCTCTTGCGAATGCGCAAGTGGCAACTGGAATTGATTAATAACGAAATATTAAAATAATGTACATAACAGTTCTATTTTCTATATAGTACATAAAGAGTACAAATAAACAATTCACTTTTCAAAAATTGAATTATGTGAATTGCAATGATCCTCTTGTTTCAAACCTGTGAAGGTCAAATCTGTCCATGTAATTACATTGAGATGTTTGACCTTCACAGTTCAACACTGCTGAAGCAGACTATAAAGTTTTGTAGATTATACAGAGTGATTTAAATTTACAACCAAATATTACAATAATGTACACGTAACAGTTTCTATTCAAAAATCAAAAAAATTGAATTGTAATGAACATTTTGTTTTACACCTTGAACTAAAACTATAGTTATGAAGGTCAATGAAACCTCTCCATGTAATCATAAGTGGGAAGTCCAACACTGCTGGAGCAGGGTATACAACTTAGTAATTACAGGGTGATTTAAAATTCAATATCCACCTATAACTAGATAACAGTAAAAATAATTTTAAGTCTTGCTTTTATTACAGCTGTTACAATTGACCTCATGCACTAATAACTGTACTAATAAGAATGAGTAGTGACTTTTATATCACCTTGTGAGATTGCTTTCCTGCAGCAATTTAACATGGCAGATACTTTTTTATAAGGCAATTAATGTAAAACTTTGCAGATTTTCCCATAAATTTCCCATAAATAAAAGTTCCAGCAACATAAGACACAAGGAAAATCTAATTTTGCATTGTAAGTTATACCAAGTGTTATTAATTAATATTAGCATATATTATGATGAAAAGTTTCTTACCCCTTCACTTATTCTTGAGCTGAAAATCAGCAAAGTGATAGCGAAGATGCAAACTCCAGCTAAGCCCATCGTATTCGTGAAACACACTGAAAAGAAAGAAATACTTTTATAATTTTTTTGCAACAATTCACATTTGGCTTACAAAATAAGTATACCTAGCTTACAATAACTAACTTAAAACCCTCAAGTGTAAGTAGTACAAGTATTTATGGAAAACTGAAATTGCAATATCATGTTTTTCAAGGCATTATGAGCTATAAGTATATACATAAATAAATAAATGGAGGACAGAAATGCAGAATAAGAAATTACAAGGTTGCTGCATGAATACACATTTTCAGTTTTTCATATAGTACAATAGAAATTATTTTTACATGATTTCGATATGTAAGATTTTAAACACCAGAAGCAAACTTACTAAATGAAATAAATAAGCTGCACTCTTAACAGTACTGCACTGCACAATGCACATTGCAGATTTCAAGCCAACATTTATAGCTACATTGCTTTAATGGCCACTATTTATTAACATGATAAAAAGCAGACACACTTGTGAAGAAAAAAATGAAAGTTCCCAAACAACCATTGCGTAACTTTATACCAGGATATTAAAGAAGTAAAAATACAGTATTATTAACTGAAAAACTACTGGGAAAACTGCTTCTAGTTCCGAAGAGCAAACAGTTCATATAACACATTTCTATGTCACATCATCCACAAGATTTCCCCAACACCAAAAACCCCATAATAATATATTAAAACCTTTTTATATATGCATAATATAACATGCAACTGTTTATTTCGGTGTTGGCATACATGAAATTAAATGTATGATACAGTACGAGATAAAACAGTTTTTGAAAATATGTGCTGTTGATTAAGCTGAAATGAACAGCACGTGTGAGTGGTGCCGTCTGGTGTTAGGAGTGAGAAGCAAAGACGGACAGTTGGGTATATATAATACATGCTGAATGGAAGGATGTTTGCATTTACTTTGTCCTAAAATATTAAAGGGATACGAAAAGGCTTTTAAGTCAATTTTGAAATGCAATACAATACTCTTACATATGCTCAATATAAGCAAATATATTTTATTTGAGTCATTTTAATTAATAAACAGTTCGAGTAAAACACGCCTACGGACACATGCATAACCAATGCATGTACAGGCATTGTACTTTGAATGATTAATAAACTATTACAGCTCTTTTCCTCCCTAATGTGTAATGTAAAGTATCCCTACAGGGGCTTTATTGCAGTGACTTTCGCCAATATAACATAATGGATATACTTACATACATAAGTTACTTATTATCCATTACAACAATAAATCCCACTGTACCTATTCACCTTACAATAATTATTTCTGTGTGAATTTTGGTACAAATTTACTTGAAACATCGATAGAATTGTTCACTACCTTCTAGTTCTAAATTCCGCCGTGGGATGGCGCTAAAAAATTGACGAAATCGTCAGAAAAACTGTTTATTTCACTTGAAAACATTTTACTGATGTATTTCAATATAGGAAACATGTAAACTGTCTAAGGTGGAAACCTGTCTATGGTGGGAAATATTACAGTTTTTGGCATATGACACCATGATTTGTTTTTAAACACCTCTCTATGTTGGAAAATCTGTTTATGGTGGGAACCTGTCTATGGTGAAAACTTTATGGTGGAATCTTGTCCATGGCCATAAACCGGTAGAAAATATTACATTTATTTTGGCTCAATGACACCATGAGTTGTGTTTTAAAAAAATCTGTATGCAATAAAACCTGCATATATTCCACTATAGAGAGGTTTTACATATGTAAATTGCAAAATATATCATTTCTATATTAATGTACAAAACAAATTGAAATAAAAAGGAAGAAACATTGATTGGTTCTTTTAGAATGCAATGATTTTCCCAGAATTAAAATTATATAATTTGCTGCAGCAGGAAGAAGCTTTTATTTTTGTAAGTACATAAATGGAACCAATTTTTGGCTTTAAGCCACGCCCACAATTAAGTCAGCAGGCAATTTCCGCCTTTAACTTCAACTTCTCACCACCGAAACACAATTGCGATTATTCATTGTTAATGAACGGCTTGTTGCAATTGTTACTTGGCACAAAGTATACTGTAATAACTGCCTTAATGGCGTCTACCACAGGTGCAAAATCACATCGTAAATGTGATCCTATAAAGCGGAATGTGGCCATTAACCAGCTCTTAATTTTTACCCCCAACAACAGCCCTAAAGTCCCTAACGTTTCCGGACTAAAAGGTAACTAAAAGGGCAAAAGCCTCATGCGACAACCTAACAAATCAAATGTAGGTAGGTTTACAATGTTGTTTGTGTAAAAATGTCCTGTGGGAGGATTCAATGCTTTTAGCCCGAGTTGCCCAAATATGGCGGCCAAGGGACAAAAAGTTGCCCAGCAATGGCTGCTAGCTTGCACTCAGTGGAGCAATAGGATTCGTGCAAAATGATGTCATTACACCGGTGATGAAAGCCAATCATAATATGCCATACCATGAATTGCAATGTCATTAGACTATATTGCACTATACCATTAATGAATATGCACATAAAAAAGTGTATGGTTATACTTTGTTCAAATTGAGGCCATCATATGACATTCAATGGCTTTTCATTCAAATCAGACAAGTTACTCAAATCAGATACCAAAATAGAAATTATTTGATATACAAAACACTGAATTAACTCATTCAATCTATGTATTGATACTCTGCATGGTAATTGAAGCAAAAACCAAGGCAAAAACATCAATTATAGCTATAGTTAGCTATAATAATACCAAGATAATACATAATACCATGATAATACCTATAATGTTATGTATTATGTGAATGTGAATGACAATTTGTTTTATAAATCCGAATGCTGAAGCGTTTATGTAAAATATTCATTATCAACTCTTCAATTTAATGTTTTGTTTGATAGTTGACACTGTTGGAACTAGATAACTTGAGGAAAATGAATGAAAATGGAGTTTTTAGAGTATATACCAAACATAATTATATTTAGTTCCAAAAATGACCACTAGGTGGCGTCACAAAGTATAACAGTTACATCACAATTTATTGATATATAGTCTATAAACAAGGAAAATGAATGCCAAGGTCGTATAACTTGATGACTGAGGAAATATGAGGTTGTTTTCCTGTCAGGATTCATCAAAAACAAAATGAAATGTTTTTCCGCCAATAGGTAAAGCGGTTAATTGCAGTCGACCAATCAGCAATTTCTGCTTTTTAAGCTTCAACAGAGTATGTGCATTTCAGTAAAAACCAATGAAATCATTGATAGTGTCTATACGGATTAATAAAACGTTTATAAATTACATTCATTCACATAGTTCATCACTGACAGCAAAAAACTACAGGGTGATTCAATAATTAAGCAACTAATGATTGATTAAAAGGGCCTTTAGCAATTGCAGCACACAATTACCCTAACGGAAATTACTTGTTGCATAATATATCATATACTGTATATTTTCCCACAGTTTATACTGTATATCTCGAGTTAAAAATGTATTAGCAAGTTAATTATAATTGGTAACTATTTGTAAAAACATTAATAATTACTAACCGTTCATTTTAATTGATTCAGGTGTTTATCTATAGTTTAAACTGCTTCCAGTAACGAACGAATCTAAATTTAGCTTCACTTTTTCACACTTAAATAACATAGATGGAGACTTGCAAATATTTAAAGTTAACTGTCAAATTCCCCAAGTGCATTGTATTTTTGTAGTCGGATACTGTTCACAAAAGAACGATTCAAAGTGTTTTTTGACCGAACTTTTCCTTAACTTTAAATGCCAATAAAACAAATTTGCAAACACACCATAATGAAGTTCCCCATTTCTTTTTAAATATAACTGTCATGTGCATGCATACTAATGTATAACAATTAAGCAGGTTAACAACATGTTCATTTGTAAGAAATGTGCAATTTCATTCTGGGGTGTTGTTTTAAAAATCCAATCAGGATTTAACATCATCGAGGCATTTCTTTTCGGATCCGTTTTTCGTTTTTCAATTCCACAAAATTACCAGCTAAAATTAACTGAGATGACGAATCACATTAAATACAATGTAGAACATAGGCAAAGAAGTTTAAAAAGAAATAAAGTTGTAAAAGGGGTTTGAAAACAAAAATATATTAATTATTACAGTATTTAAGTTTAAAAAAGTAGCATAAAGTCAATTTATTTTGTCATAATCATAGCATTAAAGTACAATTAAGTACAAAATATTAGTACTATATAAAGGTTTGATGTAAATGTAATTAATCCCAGCGAAATATGACGAATATTTGAAATATTTATTAGGAAACAATTAGAGTTTGTATTAATATTTCGGCTTTAAAATTAGAAAATTAGAAAATAGGAAACAACAAATGAATTTTCTTGCAATTAAAAACAAATGATGAATATATAATAAAGAAGCATTCATGTACAATATACAGGTTTCCGTTACTACTTAATGAATTCAAATCATGAATCAAATGGAAATTAAAAAAAAACACTCCCTAACTAAATTAAAAATGTAAATTATTTATGTTAGTCAAACAACATGCGTGAAATGAATATGTGAAATCTCACCATCAAGTGTTAAGTAATATATTTTTAGCATGTAACTAAATCTAGCTGTTGTGCCATTGACACCATTTCCAACATAAAATCGCTTGAAAAATAATAACCAAAACCTCCTATATATACTAGCTATGTACATAGAAATGTTGACATTGAAAGTTTATAATAATAATAATATTTAGTAAATGATTTACCTGTTGAATGTTAAGAGAGAGTTTTCCAAGTGCAGATCCTCTGTTAAACTAATTCCACAGTTGTCTTTCACTAGTTGTTATATAGGACTGAAAAGAAGGATGTGGATCTGTGGATTGGTTGATTTGGTAACAGTGACGTCACAGAGGGGCCAAGCATTCATGCAGCCAATCACGTATCCAACACGCAGCATCTTTCTCTGAAATCGTATTATTACATACATTTTATGATTTAACGATGCAAAAGGATATATACATCATCGGATGCAATCTGCAGAAATCAAATATAAGGCCAGTGTGATTCATTATTCTTTCTAATATATATCACCACACACCTTAATACACAGCTGTGAAAAGAAAATGTCATACACCCCTATATGTTATATACTATTTAACTTGTTCACTGTTCTGGTAATCGTATATTCCGGGATTTATTCAAGGTAAAATATAAAGAGCATGAATTTGCAAGAATTTGTTGGTACCTGAATTAAATGCACACATTTGGTTTCAATTAACTTTTGTTATTTCAAAATCAGATATTTTATAATATGGGAATTATATTTTATACTTGTAACTAATTACAATACATGATGAAATTAATAATGAAATAAATAAATGATGTCAAATATTTAAGTGAAAATTTATAAAAATATTAAAGACATTATTTATGGACAGAGTTAATTTAATTCTTAGTACTATAGTGAATTCAAATTGTATATTAGGCCTATATATAATGTAAAGTAAAAATTTGTGTAATGTAATTAAGTTATGTAAGTTATGTACCTTAGGAATTAACATTACTGTTCCAGTGAATATTTGTTAATTTCATTTAAATAGTTAAAACTTTATTGGCATAGTTTGTGCAATACAGTAGCAATATAAAGCTACAATTTTAATTACGTAATTACATAATGAAACATCTAAAAATATTCTATTGTAAGTTGCTTTAGTTTACATCACAATGACGTCACGGTAATCCCATTTCATTTCCAATAGCCTACCTTTCACACTTATGTCACTGAATATTTCGCATTCAAACTGAAGCACATGTTCACACATCTGTTTTAAAATACTTCTGTAACACTATTTTTAAACTCTTGCACCATATATAGAAAGTGCAACAAAAATAAACCATTCAAATTTAAAAATTCGTCCTCAAAATACAGTTTCTTAATTAAACTCAGCGGCGTTTAATCAAAGCAGCTGTTGATGTACCTTAACCAATAACTTATTTTTACACATAACTTCTCACATTATTCATAATAACTTTTGCAAGTTATCTGAAATATTTCAATTAATTGTCCCAAATAAAATGCTTTATAATTTAATTCTGAATTGAAATTAGTTTCACTAAATATCAAAATGTAATGATCATTTTAATAGACTTAATAGCGTAATAGCTATGATAGTAAGGTATATATTTAATATAGAGTTAAGTTAGCTTTGCAATGTGCAATTGTACAGGGATTATTAAGTAATGTAATAATGTGAATTGGTACCTATATGCTCTTTTAGCAAAAAGACTTTATATGGCCCTATACTAAATTTGCTTGGGGCCCATCGGTGACCAATTAAGGAATCTAATTGTCACAGCCTGCTGAATTAATTGCACTTTTCCAAGCACACTGTTAAGCCAACACAACATTTAATGAAACGTTATTTTCGAGAAAAAAGTCCATTAAACAACATGACCTTAGTTTCTCCTTTTTCTTTTACATTTTCGTGTACTAAATATATTCAAATATTTTCAAATATTTCCACAATGATGTACATACAACATTAAGAGATATTCTAACTTTGATTCCAACTAATACCATCTTATTAACTTTGTTTAATAATTGGATACTTAACAACATTTAAAACTTAGAAATAACATGTTTAATATTAATTTGTAAGCATTTCTATTTCTGAAATTATTTTACAAGTATATTATTTTAAAAGTTATTATGTTTAATATTTTAATAAATTAAATTATAAGTTTGACTTTGTTTTCTAATTAGATACTTAATAATAGGACTTAGTAAATTTCAATTAATCAAAATATAACTTGAAATTTCAAAGATTGTTTAATATATTACATTTGTATGCATTTATATTTTTGAAATTATTTTACAAGTGTGTTACGTATTTGACAAGTCTATTATGCATTTTACAATGTGTGATATTAGACTACATTAAACCAGAGAGCTTTTAGTTTTATGCCTCGCATTAAATTCATTGTTAAAAAGTTTAAAAAGTTTTGAAAGTTTTAACGGACAGAAACTTGCACGTAAACAATTTTAATACGGATTTCTAAGAAGTAAGAAAAATGCGTTCAGTTGCAGGACTACAAACTACAAATACCGGAATTTTTGTATACAATATGCAAGGATTTTTTGCGCTATTGTCCCTCCTTAAAAGTCTCAAGGTGAGTCTATTGCACCAAAACTTGTTTTAAAACCATGTGCTTACGTGGTCAACATCACGCACTACAAGTTGCAAAAACATGTACAAGAATATATTTGTAAGCACTCAACCTGAAACAGAGGCCAAAATTGGATATGCGGAACCAATTTAACCCTTCCAGCCCTACATTATCTTAACAACTGCCATGTCCACAAAGTAATACCGCAGATTATTATGCTTATTCTACACGTACACCAAATATATATATTGTTCAAAATGATATTGTATTCACTTGTCAACTTATAAAGATTTTAGGGAACAATTAGTAAGACTACAAAGTTATCACTTACTGCATTCAAAGTTAAAATAATGATTATAAAAAGCAGATTACTGTAAAAGTTATATTAATATGTCATATTACAATATAAGTTTGAATTGGACCTAAACAAAATTTGGCTTCTAAGTTTATAGTGATTTTAAAATGATTTTCAGGGGAAATCTAAAATAACACTACATTTCAATTAAACTTAGTTAAAATAGTGATTATAAAAGCCAGATTATTATACTTTATTTAATTTCTTATTACAATATGAGTTTGAATGGACCTAAACAAAATATGACTTCTCTGCTTAATTATAAAGATACATATTTAGAAAATAATTTATAATTGATTGCATTCAAACTTCAGTGAAAATCATGATTATAAAAATCAGATATTACATTGTAATTTATTAAAATTTGATAACAATATAAGTTTTAATGGGCCTAAATATGGCTTCTCTGCAGTATTTGTTTACTTCAATATTCAATCCACATTGTAAACTTGTTTGCCAGATTGGATTATGATATACTATGGTCATGTGATTATGATAATAATAAAAAAATATTAAAATCAAGGTTTTAGCTGAAGATTTAGTATTTCCACTATTTCCTAATTTGATCAGCAATGCATTGTGTTTATAGTATTACAAAGTAAAAGTTTGTTCTTTTGAATCTATGGTTATAAACATGTCTTACATAGTAACAAAATGTGAGATAAAACCATACGGAAAGTTTGCCAACTTCAGATTTTTAACCTTAAATGTTGGCTGCCCTGCAAAACATCTAACGCTGCACGATGCCATCAGACCTAAAGTGAATTGATTATCTCGATGGGGATGCAATTTAATAAGGAACTTACTTAACACAAATTCATGCAATTGAACTAATCTAAGTTAGCATATCACATAACCTAATATAGTACTACTTACTTAAATTACAGTTAATATCATTAAAATAACAACCCAGTTTTTACCTCAATGGTAACGTTTATTAAGAAATGCAAAGTTTCATTCGTAGTTAACTTTATAATTAGTTCCTAAATGAAATCGAATCAATTGAATCAATTTAAATTAACATACATTAATATTGCATTTTCCCAAGAAAACTAATTTGCAAGTGCTAGTTTTTTATCAGTATTTTATTGTACAAAACCTAATTATTTACATTTTACAAATCAATAGATTATTTTGTCTTATAAACGCTATATTTTCTAAAATAATATATTACTACTTCTATATAGAATATAGAAACTTTTGATGCAATATGCAAAAAACAAATACTTTGACGTATTTTACATGTAATTACGTAAATGAAAATTTGGGATGTTTGCAATTTAAGTAATTTAAAGTTTAACTGAAAAGGTTCAAACACATTTGACTTCACAAAAACAAATCAAACTTCGAGAACTCATAACTTTTTATTACTAATTTGTACATAGTTTTTGTTTCAACACTTTTCATATCCATGGTTTTACTTATGTATATGTTAAGTTTCAATGTAACCATAAAAGCCTACACAATTCCCCTTTAAAACAGCAAACTCAGATTTTGGTTTATTGCATTTAAAATCATTCACCTTGCTGACTTTCAATATTTTTAATTTCGTTATATTTTGCAACAACAACAACGGTTGCATATCCAATAGTATGAGATTATTGTTTATAATTCGTTTTATAAATACAGTGGTGCAATAATTAACAACTACCCCAAAAACTGCATTTACCGTAATTAAAATTATTAGGGCAATGTACCAATGTGCCAATGTCATGGAAATGACAGTGTAACTGTGTTGCTATAGTAGTATAGTGTTATGGTAAAACGTTATTTTGCAAATTTATTGACATTGCTTTGACTTTCAATGGTTTTCCCCGATAGACTAAGTAAAATGCACAATAAAATTCTCAGATAAATGTCAGGAAACTGGAAATTCAGAAATATATTACTTCACCAATTTTGAATTCCTTACATCACAAAAATTTTAAATGAATCACTTTTGGAATCCTTACATAGTACTTTAATTGTACACTACTATGTAACCTTTAACTGCCATTGAACCAGTCATAGCATAGCCTATACAGAAGTTTGATAACAAGTTGGACATTACTGGTGTAATGGCTGCCAAATTGAAATGAATATTTCAAGGTGACATTTAGATGATAAGTAGGCCTATTATTTAATTTAAAAAATTAGGTTTGAACACTTTCTACACTTCTATGTAACATTTGCCTGCAATAGAATCAGTCATAAGAGGTTTAATAGTCAGTTTGTCATGACTGGTGTAATGGCCGCCAAATAAAATGAGTGTATTCTGCGATCGAATTTTACGGCACATAAATTGATGATAAATATTGATTTTTTAGGGAAGTTTACCTTTTAAATACAATTTTATAGTATAAAAATATTGTTCTTGGGGCAAATAATATTTGAGAATAGGAAAAACAATTTTACATTACGCTCGGTGCACGAAATTGAAAATTTTTACGTAGAACAGTGTAGTTCAATTTCTCGCACAGTGTCTACGGCTTAATTTCCCAAAAAGTTCTAGTATACTTACTGCAGTACAAAATGTTCAGAAATATCCGGATAAGAAAAAAACAAGTAGGGGTAAAAAAAGGAGTTAAATCTTTCGATTGGATAAATGCAAATGGATGAAATCCGTGCTCAGCATTACAAATATGCAAATAGGTTGCCATTTTCTTGTGTGAACGCAAACAAATCCGCTTAGAATTGTATCATTTTAAAGTCTCAATCTCACTTTCATCTCAAACTACACCAACACTTGCATTCATACCACAAAACTTTTAAATGCTGTTTATTTCAAACAGGGATGCTCACAAAATATGCAACAAATCCTTAAACACCGTTTTCACCTTATTATACTAAATATCGAACAACTTATTTTATCTTACTCTCACCTTAGCAATAAAATTTGCAATTTCTATATACGAGTTGCAATATATACAAAAATTCATAAGTAACATTTCAATTAATGATCTGAAAGAGGAAGCAATTTAATTCCAAGAAGGAATTCAAATTATCTTTCACCATGTAAATATCGAATTACAAAACAAATTGCTATCTGGTTTCTATTAAATCAATACCACTACTTTTGAAAATGAAACCCTTTGTTTAAACTCTTTGTTTTGTTGTGTGCATAATTTGTAATTTTAAAACATCTCACCTAAACTATAAATTTATTACGGATGTTAAAAGCAAAATTATTGCCCTTGATGTCCGATTGATTGAAAACCATTTCCTATAAATGTGAACGTCCAAGGCAATCTGTAATTAACTTTGGCCATAGTAATTGCCTTGAACAGTCCTTGTCCATCTGCCACAAGGACAATTTTGCGGTTGTTGCCCAGGGATCATTCAATAATAACGTCCACAACTAAAGGGAGCAGCACAATGTGATATTGGGATTTTTCTAAATTTTCATTGCATTGGAACAGCAAAATTTTCATAAGTCTATCATTGAAATTGTTGCATTGTTCCTAAAGTTATAAACAGCGCGAAAGTTGCAATTCTGTCCGCCGCCACCAGAGGGCGCAGCACATATTGTGCAAATGCCATTAATTAACAGAATGCGTATAAATATAGTCCAATTACAGGATTATTTGGAAAATTACTCTTCCAGACGAGTGAAGTTTCAATTTTTATCTTTATATAAAAACAAATTTAGCCATTACTTCGGCCAACATCAGACTCTATTGTCTGTTCATTGAAAGATGAGCAGTCAAGGTCAAGTTCCAAGTCTAAGTTCAAGGTCGTGCTCATTTTTCATGGGTGTGGTGGGTTTTCCTGCACCTATTTATTGCATGGGTATCAATCAAGTTATTACATCACCTGTTCCATAAAGAGGTTTCTTGCAGCATTGTGTAAGGTCTGGAACTGTACTACTGAGTATTGTGTCCTTGACCGAATGAATTTGTACAGACTTGAGAAAATATGACTAGGAACTCAACAGTGTTGTGGATTTTAAATTAAAATTTATAAAGCCCAGTATGTAGCCCTATATATGCAGTTTGTTCAGTGATAGTTTGACCCCATGGTCACACCTCCTTGGGTCCATCCACTTGGATTAGATAATAGACAAGAGAATGCAGTTAAACCCAACCCACTTCAAGTGGGCCAACCCAAGAGGCGTGGCCATGTAGCCCAACTTTCACTGGACAAATATCAAATGGGGTTATTAGAGTACACTGGATTTAAATAAGTAAATAAATTGTGTTTATTTAAGGGGAGAGGGAGGTGTTTCAATATTTGATATGTAAAACCTTGGTAAAACGAAACAAATCTTTCATCATTCTTTCAAAGATAACACTCCATAAATATAGTGACAACTCTATTCAGAACTATGCAGAGCATGCATCAGGAATGCAATTGTGCAAATACATGCAACTCATTTTCACTCAAATGTTAGTTGACTCATTTTTCAATGCTGTGCTTTAATTACCTTAAAATCTTTATCTATTACACGCCCACCTATTTTTAAATGCCAAGTTTGTTAACCCACCCATATATATAACATAACTCATATCCATTTGTGAATACCATTTTCTCTGGGTTTTTCAGGTTTTCCAGGATGCTTAGGAAAAACTTTCAGAGCTTATTATATGCAGATTAAACTAGTTTTATTACAACAATTTATCTAAATAAAATTAATTCAAAACGCATTCAAATTGCATGTTATTTACATATCTAGTATATATCAATTTTCCTTAGTTTAAACCAATGAATTTTATAAACTAAGGGATTTCCCCGCATTTATTTACTAAAATCTGAATTCCCTGTGTTTTCCAGATTCTCCAGGCTTCCCTGAATGAATTGAACCCTGTATAACTTATTAAAAAATGTCCAAAATACTGCTATTTAATTTAAAGTGTAAAATGAAAAATTGGAGCACTTAGATTTGCTGTAATTTATACAATTTCAGGGTCATCAAGGTGTTGATGTTGACGCAAGAAGAAAATGAATTTAGAGGAAGACAAAATTAATCAAACCCTCAAACCAATTTTGAAAATACAGTAGTGTAATTATCCATAAATGATACCAGTCCTTGAATAAGCGCCGGGGGCGTCTATTAGATATTTCATTACATACATTGCAGTGATTCGGACAGGGAAATGAGCAACATCCTGCCACATCACTTTTTCAAGACTTTTTCAGTTGCATGGTTACAAGTTGCCAGATTTTAGAGTCAGTGTCAACATCTTTGAACCGCACATAACAAACACAGGTTTCAACACACAGAATATGAATTTTTTCTCTCCATTTTACCAACAGATCAAAGATCGCACTGGTATCATATGAACCTCTCAAACGTACGTGACATTGTACTGCTATGCACACGGAACTTTGATACCAGAGTTTACTGAAAAGGTTGAAATGGCTCTAACAATATTTGACGTCACAGGCTTTCCCTATCGGGCCTACGTGATATTTTGGGCATAGTCCAGTTGTATGAATTCTGAACAGACAGAACCGCTTTTAGGAAGACACAACTGTCTTTTATATTTATTAATCATGCTTCACTGCATATATCAATGCAGATTAGTAATCCTTTTCCAGGAAATCTGTTCACTGATATATACCATTTTGCAAAAAAGTTCAACTTTAAAAAATGTAAAAACTTTTAAAGACAATCCAGCACTGTTCAAAAACAGGTCCATTAAAATACATATAAAATATAAGATTCTTGGTCATTTACTGCCCTGATATGTCATTCTTAAACATATAACTTTATGATCTGGAAGTAAGTCATGTTAAGTGTTGATTGGTCCAATTATAGGACACATATACAACACAAATTCATGCAATGGATCTGAACTATATGATATAGATTTCAGGACGCATTTGAATTCAATTTACTGCAGCTTCAAAACTATTGATTATAAAATTTTGAAAATTAATATGAAACACTTTAACATATTAGCTATAGCAGTGATGACAAAGCTTTTGGAAATATGTTTACATTAGATTAAGATACTAGGCGCAGTCAAAAAGTTAGTTGCAATCATTTTTTAAAAAAGAAAGTAAATGCGCGAATCCGGTCATCCTAATTTTTCTTACAAAGTACAAAAGTACATACCTTTACCTATTTTCCGTGAAAATTCCAAATTTATTTATTGACGGGTGTTAATGTGATAAAGGTTTTTGTGCGGTAACTTTTAAAAATATCCGTCCAACTGCATATAATCCATTTTTGAGCCCCATTTCGGGCCTCTTC
>JAQFZQ010001753.1:0-17394 GCA_034696005.1 Glomeris marginata
GTATAAGGGACACAAATAGCTACTTACAAACCAATTATCAGGGTACCTTACAAAACCCTGTCAGTTCACCTTTAACATTTCCGGTACTTCTTATTCGTAGTCCAAAATTGTATATCACTTGGCAACATCAGAATTTGCTTCGCCATTACATCAGCTTTAACACAGAACCTTTTGACATTTCACCCGATATACAATTGTAATTTAACAAACCACGCGATTATAGGATTCAGTGTGAATCACATGCAAATAGCTTAGCGCTGCGTAACTATATAAAACATAGTTAGCCATTATTGTCGCATGTCAGAAAATATAATGCACGTACAAATACAAACTAGTCGATTTATTTGCTGAACAAGCATTTCCGAGTTCAAATGCATCAAACGACAATGCTTCTGGTTTCACGTACAAGTGGACGAGCGACAGCTTTGACATATGTAAATCCAAAGAGCTCCAACTTTACCATGATAACAATGCGGAATGCTTTCTTTGATTTAATATTTTAATTTGAATGAGTTAATTGTAAACTATCGATTCTTCTTTTTCTTTTTGGGAGGCTCGTCATTCGCAATCGCAGCATTGCTCGCATCCAGTTCTTCCCGCTTAGTTTTCTTCGCTTTCTTCTTCTTTTTAACCGGCTCCTCAACTTCTTCCTTCTGTCCATTTTCTTTCATGTCTGCATCAGTCTCCTCTCGCTTTGCCTTCTTAACCTTCTTCTTCTTTTTCTTCGCAAGCTTAGCCTGAAATCCAATCAAACACGTGACAAGTTTTAGTACACGCGGAAAAACTTCAGTGAATCACCCGTGGAAGTAATTGCTCACCTCTTGTATAGCTTCTTGCATGACTTCCAGATTCTTGCGTGGGATTGTGCCCTTCTCGTAAAACAGTAACCTTTCTTCCACCTGTGACTTCAACTTCTCCCCGAATATCTTCGATGACCCATCTAATCAATTGAAAATTTGGTTTCGTACATGCGCAAACCGTAGATGCAGTAATAACACTTGTTTATAAACCAGAAAAGCAGTCTATCCTGCTAGCTATGGAGCATTTGTTGGCCAGATATCGAGAAATCCTTCCTTTATTTGCAGTCGCAGCTCTTCCGATGAAAGTCGAGTAATACAGCAAACCGTATTTCGGAGTATTGCTCCTCGACTTCAAAGCTCTAATTAAGAAAAGTTTGTGAACAAATATATTTTAAAACACTTGTTGAGGCTAATGTAAAGTGGCAATTTATACCTGAATAGAGCTTTTTCAGCTCCTAGAATTTGAACAGTAGATGCTGGGTACTTTGCGAGATTTGTCAAACTTCCAGCACGCGATATCAGTCTGGCTCCAACCTTGTAATTTTATATTATTACTATCATCATCATCATCATCATCATCATCAAAGAAAGCTTTTCAATTTAGTAGGACTGTACCTGATCACCGATCAACGTTGCCAAGTTTGGCGCAATGGCGGCCATTTTGTTTTTCAAATATTCCTGGAGTGATTTTCTGTACTCGTTTAAGGAAATGACCCTTGCAGCAAAAGTTTCGATGTTCAACAGATCAATGGGAGAGATATCCATGCCTATATAAGTATATAGAAGCAATTCAAATTTCAATTGATTTTCACTTTTTTGACCACAAAATTTACTTAGTACATATTTAAGACAGTTATACCCATGGAAGACTTGGAAGCATCAAAGATTGCCTGGACTTTGTCGCTGTCCATAACAATGTCTTCAAGCTCTTGAACGTTTTCTTCTGACAGCTCCTTGCGATTCTTAACGGCTTTAACTACTCTGGCGTACATGTAGTTTTCCGGTACAATCTTCACCAACTCCGGGAAGTGATACGAATACCATTCCCTTTAAAAAGTTAAACTTTCATTAAAACATTTCCTTTTTTCCAATATAACCAACAAGATCACATAGCAACAGAAAGCAAACCTGATCCTCATCGAGAACGTATTGATATCCTTGTCCAGTTGATCGAGTAAACTTATGCTCTGGATGATCATGTTGTCAACTCTGTTCACGTTGAACTTCACTTTTGCTCTGGAGTAACTGTGTCCCAATCCCAATTGGGCTTTGCCGGCACTCACAACAGTCAGACCCTTGACCAATCCAGGGAAATGATAGCGAATACCTGGAATTAAGTGTTGGAACACCATTTAAAAGTTTGTTCCTAATGTGGGATGTTGCATTAAAGGGCAACATGCCTCTGATTAACTCGGGGAATACACCAGTGTGCTGGCAAGGTACACCGAGGCTTTCAGATATAGCAGCACCAATCTTGGGGTCACTAACTCCCAAAATAACCGAAGTTGACTTCTTTGGCTTGGGAAGATTTGTCTCCAGGAAGAGTACCAGGTCTTCATGCAGAACACCTGATAAACAAATTTAAACTTACAAATATCAGTGTTGTTTTTTAGACCGTTTTCCAGAAGTGGTAAAGATGAACTGCAAAATGATTAAAGGAGAACTGACAGGGTAAAATTTTCAACACCAAATCAGTTGAACAATTTTCCACGTGATAACCCCGTTTATCTGCACAATACCTGATTTTTTGAAATTTTTCCGTCGATTCGTTATTTTTGTAAAAATATCTGAAGTTTCTTAAAATCGGCCGCCGGAAATGCGCTACCATTGGCTGAAACAACAATGATAACATTTCCAAATCGACCTCATTGGCTGCAGCAGCCTAGATCCACCCACAGTCGCCAGTTAGCCAATGGCGTTCTGGTTTACAATACCTCGTTCATTTTAAGTAATTCCTTCAATAATTTGTAAACAATTATTTTAATCAAACTCATAGTTTTAATTTAACGTTCAAAAAATCTACCGTTTTAATGGCATGGGACCTTACAAAACCGTGTCAGTTCACCTTTAAATATGTAGTACTGGAATTTGGCGAGAGGCGGCGCTAGCTTACTAACGTCGTATTTAAATGATATTGCAGTTCAAAAATTTTTAGTTTCATGTTAGTTTTTGCGCTTTGAGCATCAATGTTTTATGCATACACACACCTTCGGAAATGCTGTTGGCATTATCCAAAGCATTGGCAGCATTTTTGAACGGATGAAACGCTTCCAATTTGACGACGCTGTTGAATTTCTTCAAATCTTGAACGCTTTTCTCGACTTGAGGAAGAAGCATCCCAACTTCTTCAAACTCCTGCACTCTGAACACAGCATATCCGGTCGCATGTTCGAACAGCACAAATGTCAACGACTGAAACGGGAAACAAAGCAAGAATTTAAAGCATTTTACAACAAAGAATCGCCACGAGGTGCGAATGCCTAAAATAGGCCTAACCTCGTGCGTCTTATTTCTACACAACAAAAATGGCTAATCCAAATAATACTATCGCCCAGAAAGCTTACAATTTGCAATAGTTACGTTACTAATCACGTATCAACTTAAACAAAAGTGAACGAATATATTAATTCTACGTAAATTGTACAATAAAATTACGCCTTACCATCGTGCCGCGTTGCAAAATAAAAACACGGGACGCAACTAAAACCTGAAACGGCAAATTATCTCGAGAGGATCCGCATCTGGGCTCGTCTCGATCCGATCCGCTTATTTTTATTCTCTCGATACGCAGCGCCGCCAGGTGGCACGGGGATGCAACTCTCGTAAATTCTTTTAAGTTTTCACATTGATTTTGCGATTATTATTATTGATATGGGGTTTTGGAAAGAAGGAAAACATTGTTACTGTTCAATTTAGATCCAGGGCGATAGGATGAAGTGTTTATTAATAGGTTTGGATGAAATTTAGCGTCGTAGCCGTTTCGGGAAGTAGTTGCAACTGGCGGTCGGGTGTGCAAAGGTGGAGGACGCTTGTATTAAACACGATTTTTTTTTACATCTTTGCCAGTTTTAAATTTTACGCTTTTAAGATAGCGATTCAGTCTATGCTGCCTGACGAGGTACAGGTAACGGGGCACGGCTTTATTACGTTTGTTTTCGAATCGAGAACTAATCGTATCCGGTTTTTCCTTGTCAAGTCACCGGAGTGGCAGCTAAGCCTAACCAGACATTTAAATGAGCGGGATTTTCCAGAAGGTTGGCGTAGGTGAGTTTGTGTTTGGCCAGTTCGAAAACTTCATTTGTATTTTGTATAGATGTGCTCTAAAGTAGTGTAAGCAACCCGTTATTTCAGTAAAGTACGTTCTCCTCAAATTGTTATTTGTGTTTTTGGGGACCAAGAGCATTAGGAATTTTGGCGCGCAAATTGCCAAAACCTATTTTTATATTTGCAGTATGGATCGAAGGATTAAGTTAAAGACGCTGAATCCGCATATTATGTGTGAATTGTGCAAGGGATATCTAATAGAAGCAACAACTGTGACGGAATGTCTACACACGTGTGAGTATTATTATTATATACATTTTTGTGTTGGAAAAATTGCAAAATCGCAGCTGTATTTTATTCAAAGTTGTGCATTGCTCATTTACATTGTAAAATCAATATTATAAAGTACCAATGCATAAGTGCTAATTGCAGACAACATTTTGCAGATATGGAAATATTATACAGTTGTATGAAAATGTATATATGATTGTGTATTTTGAATTGCAGTTTGCAAAAGTTGCCTAGTAAAACATCTCGAAGAAAACAACACATGTCCGACATGCGATATAGTCATCCATCAAAGCCATCCTTTGCAGTATATTAGGTAATATTGAGAAAATATCAGCAATAAATATATTTAATTCTAATCATGTGCATATTTGAAGCATGCAATTCAATGGTATTTATGGATCTCTGAGTGCTACATTTTAAATTATATCTGTATAAATTTATGCAGTTGAATAGGGAATTGTTTGTTTGGAAATTGTATAAATGTGTAATACTTTTATTATTTTATTTGCAGTTTTGATAGAACTATGCAGGATATTGTATATAAAATCGTCCCAAGCCTACAAGACCGTGAGTGACATCTAGCATTGAGTGCAACATAACCCCAAATAATTTCTGATCACACTAGATTTTTCAAACAATAAAAATACTATGTGAAATGAAAAACAGTAATACTTTATAAATGACCATTATAAATGCTAATATCTTTGTGAGAAAACTCAATGTTGGTCATTTCAGTGTACGCAACTTAAATATGAACAATATCCTTTTGGCCTGGCATTTGGCTAATTGTTGCACTCCACAAATTAATTATATTATATTAAAAATGCTTAATAATTCTGTTATTTGCCACCAGACGAATACAATCGAGAGCAAGACTTCTACCGATCAAGGGGTCTTCCGTACCCGAAAACAACACCTTGTAAGTTTAACTGGTTCTGGCAACATATTCCAAGAAATGCAACTGAATATGTTGAACTGTTAGATATTGACTAATACTGTTGACCTTTATTACTACTTGTTGCACTGTTGCGTAACATACCTTGTTATTGTTCTAGTAATTCTACATACCGTTTCCTGTTATATTGTTGAATATTAAGTAGGCAGCAGGTTATAAATAATTAATACTTGTTTCAGTAACTAACGACAACAACGAATGTGAGAAAAACTCTGCGGCTTCGTCTTCCAAGGAAGAGGACGCCGACTACCATAGAGCCGATGAGCAAGTGAACATTTGCTTGGAGTGTAGTGGTGTGACACTTAGACATTTGAAGAGGAAGTTCATCAGGTGCTCTGCTCAGGCTACAATCACCCATCTAAAGAAATTCATTGCGAAAAAAGTTTTTAACAATCTGGAGCGGTATAAAGATGTGAGTATAGAGACGGCCAATCACTGATGTACCTGGTCTGTACTGTACCTTGTGGGTTATTTATACTGTATATCATTGTATTTTCAGGTGGACATATTGTGCAATGAAGAAATCTTAGGAAAAGATCATACGTTGAAATTTGTTTGCGTCACCAGATGGCGATTCAAGGTAAAACAAATATTCCTTTTTCGCTTATATAATTTATAATGTTGAGGGGTTGAGTGTTTTTAAATGAGGTTGTTACTGTTGCCAGGAACCACCGCTTCTGCTACAGTACAGGCCCAGAGTTGATCTGTAAATAAGAAAAAATTACGTTGTAAATATGCCCTTCCTCGAAATCATGCGGTTCTCAATGTCCATTTGTACATATACTTTGTGAGAACATTACATTTATTTAAAAAAAGAAACTGCAGGTATACAGAAAGAAACACTGACCATCCAACTTGCTTGATTGACAAAATCTAAATCTCTCTATGGAAAACATTGTGATTGGAAGTGGCAGATTTCAAAGATTAAATTACGTTGCAGATGACTTTTGGTTTGGGTTTTGAAAGCACTGAATTATGTTTTGATATTAACATCCTGCATGATACATTAATACACCATGCAGCTGTTGCGCTATTTTTTTCTTATATTTTACTTTACTTGAAGAACAGACTGGTACATTCATACACGCAGAACATGTGCCACAGTTTTTGAATTGGCAGGATTTACAGTTTTACACCACCAAAATAGAAAATGGCATTAAAATATTTATGCTAAAAGACATTTCCAATTTTTTTTTAATCGACACGTCATCAGGACCAAAGTTTTGACATTTTCTACAGGACTTGTTTAGGAAATCTATCCCAATTAATTAACAGTATGTTACCCCAAACAATCTTAAGCTTATATTGGTACTAAATTGAATGAAAGTTTTAATCATGTACGATACTTTATCGAAGGCACGCGTGTTGAGGTACGTAACAGCTTACGCAACAACCATTCGTAAAATACTTTAATATTACACAAACACTTTCAAATATTGCACTACTAAATTTGCGTGTACAATATAATAATCAGAGAAGCCGTCAACATTTGTAAACATGGTTTTATACAACGATTTTCAAAAAAATGGTAATAACCTTCAGAACAAAAATACTACTGTAAAAGTGGTAATTGGCGCGCGGCGAAATTTTCGCGGAATGAGCAATTGACACATTACCCGGTGCTTTCATTTACGCGGGCAAGGGTGCATTTGTGTCCAAATTCCATTGACTTTTGACCTTTTTTAACTTTAGCGAGGTTTTAATTTTCGCGGAAGGTCAAAGGAGCGCGAAAATAAAGCTGCGCGAAACATTGCCACTTTTACAGTATATTAGAAAAAGAAAACGCTATGCTCTAAACGACGAGCTATCATTCACTGCCAGGAATGTCAACGTTCACATAGAAAACTTTGCTTTTGATTATTTAGTTCTGGATCCGAGTGGCGAAGTTCTGTTAAGTTCTCCGCAGCTGTACGAATGTTGAAAACTGGTACGGTATAGCAAGCTGCACAGGTTTCCTATGAGGAATCTTTCTTGTGTGATACCCTATAGGTTAACAACAGAATTGTCCAGTAGTGTAGTGGTCACTTGTGAACACCGTTTAACATTGGTGTCAACATGTGAAATGAGTACGGCATCACGCGGTACTGGAGAGTGAGTGTTTTAGCCTGTAATGAAATAATAACAATTTCAACAAACAGCTCCAAGACTAAAATAACCAGATGGTTTCATTGCCAAGATAAATGTTTATTAATACTTTTTCTATCCATTTCGCCAACCAGATGTACTTTAAGCAGGAATTATCAGGCATGGACTCCCCCAGACATAGAATGTCAACCTGTAAGAAAGGGTTGTTTACCAAAATTCAGTTATTACAGTTAGAGCTTGGTTAGAGGCACTGTAATTGAATTGTGTGCAGTTTATTAACAAAACTGCAGTTTTATTTGCACCTCTTGCCCTTCGTAACACGGCCACAACCTGGGAAGCAATCTCTTGATGTGAATAATCTGTGTCCGCACAGAACATCTGATGTACTTTCTTCCAGGTACTGGCACATCAGCAGGTACACCCAATGGTAAGCTGTGATATTATGTAAACCATTTGTTAAAAGCCTGTAGCATTACTAACTACAAAAACATTACGCAGCAGTTTACCTAACGGGTTCCAGACAGAGCGATATTTGCTCGTCGTACAGATACGAGTGCAATCCTTCTTCCATCAACTTAACTTCACTCCTCACAGCCACAATGTAAGTTTCATCTAAAAATACACGAACACTGTAGCCTTTGTAACCATATCAAATTCAGTCAACACCCACTACCGCGGTTCTAAAAACGTGCCGAATGGTATTTTTGTTGAAAGCGTGGAGACCGTGCAGTATTATATTAGGAAATGAGTCTTTTATTAGGTGGGTTTTCATTTGAAATCATGAGTATGTACATATTTCAGTTAATTTGTTAATTTTGCCCCAGTATTGTTGTCTTATAGAGGATTCATGTATTTTTGCTAACATTTAAGTAGCCATTTGATAGTGTGGGTTAACATAGTTAATTAATTAGGAGTAATTTCCTTTCCCATGATTTATCGGCAAGTTTGTAGAACTGGTAGAACTCATCACACCCCTTTTAATTGGTACATAGTTAAAATATTTGCAATATTGTTTTATGCCTGGTGTACTGGCTTGTTGAGTGATCCTTCTGCTTTTATCAAACTCCATTCGACGATTCTCCTCATCTGTGTGCATGAAAATAAATTGCATACAACTGTATAAATTATGTTATAACGTACAATCCAATTTAACTTTGTTTAATTTTGCATTTAACAAATCCAAATAGGTTTCCACAATTGTGGGACATTCGTGGAAAAATGATGTGTTCTTTGGCGGCCATTAAACAAGTTTGCCCCTAATTTGCATATATTTCAGCAAGGTTTTCATATAAACTTTATTTTCAATTTTTAAGTAATAATATAAACATTAATCTGAAGCTGCTTGGTAATTAAGATATTATTAACTCACTATCCATGAGATTTGGCACCAATTTATAAACAATTTCTTGCATTACACGATCCAACTTCAGATTGAACAGTGGTTGTGTGTCATGGATTTTCACGTTGCACATCGGGCAATGCTTGCTAGTCTGCAAATACTTGACAATGCAACTCTTGCAAACTGATGGGAGAAAAATTGTTTTAAATTAAATTCAATGCAGATAAAATAACCATTTAATAATTAAATACTGACAAGTGTGCAGACACTCTGTAACTGTAGTAGCATCAATAAAATATCCAGCACACAGGATGCACACTATATGTGGATTCAGATCACGGATACATAGTCGCCTCTGAAATAAAATCAGTTTAAAAATTGTAAAATTAAATTGGCGCAATTTTATTGCGAGTATTTTCATGCCGTGCAACTTTATTGCAAGCACTGCAGCATGCAGCTATGAGTGACGTCACATATCTTGCACAAGAATTCGAACCCAAGCAATATAATTGCGCAAGTTTACATTGACGCATTAAAAATTAATGTCGTTCTTTAATCACCTCTCCCATGACTATGACATCGAGTCCCGGTGAATATTAATCCGAGCGGCATCGTTTTGACGACTGTTGTTCACGGATGAATCAATTTAAAAGGTTGAGTTTGTCTAGAAGTTAGGCCTATTTCGGTTATAGCGGGAAATTTATTTCATGGACGTCAATTTTTCCCGTTTTTGAAGCGATAATCTCGCCGAACGGGACATATTGTACGGATAAACGGTGCAGTTATCTCGTTAATTTAACTTTATAATCGATTAAATCACTGCAATCGGTACATCAATCGAGTTGATCGTATTCCTGTAGCCCGCGTTAACCTTATGCAACTTTTTTGCGCGAAACTATGCATTGTGCAACTAATTTCACCGCTACATGGCTTTGTCGACGTATCACGTGACAATCTGTTGCGCGCAACAAATGTCGTGCAAGGTTCTTGCGGCTGGATCTGGATACCGGCATCAGTAAAATAACTCCTTGGAGTGAAGCGCCGCAACTGGGGTGTTATATTAGTAGGGAGCGGTAGCGGTAGCGGCTCGATCAAAGTAGAAATCGAAGATGGCCGATTTAGGAGGCGTTGAGTCGTCCTCCGGTCATCCAGATCACGATCATCTCTTATACGAGTTGGAAACATCGGATGCGAGCAGTGTTGGCCTTGTTCTAAGGTAAAACTAAAAGGGAACTTAAAATCTACGTGACTGTTTGTGTAGTAATTGTATTTAAAAGATGATCGTTGGCAGTTCTATACGTCAGTGTATTATATTTTTCAACGTAAGAGTGCCATCGGATGACACGCCCATCCGGCTGAGGTAACTGATTGCATTTGTGGTTCGCTGAAAGTGGGTGTGTCCCGATATAATATTCCGAAATTGATTAGTAGAATTTGTAAAAAGGGTGTGGTATCAGTGGCACTCTTATGCTGAAAAGTGCGTTGGTTACTGCGAATAAATAAATTAACTTTCCAGCAAGCTTTCTAGTATTGAATTGCAATAATTACATGATTATTATTGTCTTTCTAACGTGATTTTAGAGCGATTTACGATGGGGACGAACACCAAAAGTTCATGGAGAAGCTGGATGCTCGAATTAAAAGTCATGACAGAGATATTGAACGGATGTGTAACTTTCACTACCAAGGATTTATCGATTCCATTCGTGAATTGGTCCAAGTCAGATCACATGCTCAAAGGTTAAAGGTACACACAAATCTGCAGATTGACTTCCTTGTCTTCTTTGCATTTGTTCATATACAGGAAACCATATTGTTAATTTTGCTGTTCATTTTATATAGCGTGATATAGGATGTGTGGAAGAAGAAATGCAAGCTTCTGCTGCAGGACTTATAATGAAAAGTGAGGAATTGATCAAAACCAGGCGAATGCAGAGTAACATCATAGCAACCATTGAGTGTCTCTCCCTGTGCCTGCCAGTGCTGGAAACTTATGCCAAACTCAAACGTCAAATGAATGAGAAAAGGCATGATACATAATTACAATTGTATGAATTTACAGCAAATATTTCTGCATGAACTCATTGTATGTACTGACACAAGATTGAACACAAGGGACTGGAAATTCTATTTGTTACAAAAAGTTTCAATTTTATAACATGGTCAAAACCGTGTTATAATATTAAGTATTATATGTAATTTTCAAAAATACAGCCGTCCAATGTGAACTTCATTTAATTCTCTTTTTCAACCAATTTGTCATTTGCAACATTATTGTTCATTGCAGAAAAGGTGTCAATTTTCATTTTTATATAGTGTATGAAAACCAGAAATTGAACACTCATAAAAACATTTCCATGAATGAATTTACTATGTAAGGTAAATACAGAATATAATGATGATATTGTGTTGAAAATTTAAAAGTTGTCCTATTTGAAGATATTGTATTAAATTGGGGAACTTTTTGCATTAGCTGGAATAGTTGAGTAGGTGATGGAATGATTTATATATAAATATGTCATATTTACTTGGTAATTTTACATGATTTTATTGTTGTATTTTTCAGATATTACCCGGCTTTAAAAACGCTGGAACACTTGGAACAGATTCACCTTCCTCGAGTTGCCAATTACCGTTTTTCTCAACAAATGCGTGAAAACATCCCCAAACTTAGGGATAATATCAAAGAAGCTTCCATGTTGGAACTGAACGACTTCTTGGAAAGTATTCGCAAACATTCTCCGAAAATCGGCGAAGTTGCCATGCGACACGTAATAATCTCCTTTTCATTATTATACATTTTTCAAACCCTTTCCATTCAAGAGCTCTGATATATTCCCTAAATATTGGTTTATTTCCAGGCTGCCGAGCAACATCACTTGCAACTTGCCGTGAATTTGAAGACGAAGAAGCGAAAAGCCCCGCCTCCTCCGAACCCATTCACGGGAGAAATAGAGACAAACCAGGAAAGTTCCAACGAAGATGTTGATGAGGTAATTTCTCTTATGTATTGCCTCACAAACATAAAGAGGACAACAAATAATTTGTTAGCTTAAAAAGTATTTTATAAACAATGTAGAACTTGAGTGCGCAAGACCTTGTGGATTTTTCTCCGGTTTATCGCTGTCTTCACATTTACACCGCATTGGTATGTTAACAACTATTTTGCGCAACATTTACTGTTATATTTAAAATGTAATATGTTGTTTGTATTAGGGTGCCCGGGATGCTTTTGAGTTGTATTATAGACAACAAAGAGGTGAGCAAGCCAGATTAGCGCTGAGGCCACCGGCTAATATGGTCAGCATGGTTATTCAAGTTTTCATTAGATTAGTTAGTTTCAGTATGCCATTAATTTTTGTATTAATTGTTATTCCAGCATAATGCTATAGAAGGATACAGGCTATATTTTCAAGGAATTGTTGGGTGGGTATGGATTTTAAGATTTTAGGTTATGGACTTGAAGATACAATGGAAATGTTGGCTTAAGTGTTAGTATGTATTTATATTACAGGTTCTTTGTTGTTGAAGATCACATTTTAAACACAGCTGATGGACTTGTCAGCAAAGCTTACTTAGATAATACATGGGACATGGCGGTTGCGGGAATAGTTGCCGCGCTGGAAAATCAGTCTGTAAGGATTAAATGTGTAATATTGTGAATAATACAACAGTTTGTTCTAAATTCTTCATTTTGAATTGTAATAGTTATTACAATTGAGATTGTAAATGGAATGAAAATAATTTGATTTCCAATGCGATAAACATAATTTTCTTTATTATTATTATTATTAGAGTGCTCATTTATGAGTGAAGCTTATTTGAAAAACTAGTTTATATCATTTGATACTTCTACAGGGTGTCTACTGAACTGGAAAACCTAGAAATATGCTGTAATTTATTGTGAAACATTGGCAAATTTATAATTTTGTGGAACATTTTTAAAATTAACAAACAATTAACTCAACTTCTTCATCAGTTTGCATGTAAGGTTAATTGTGTTTTAAACACATTTGTTGTGTAACCATTTGTTACTTTATTATTAATGCATAACAACATTAAAACGGGCATTATCTATTTTTAATTGTTATTACAGTAGTGTCACACAGTTACAATAATTGTATTTTCTTTTGTAGAAGTTTTGTACGGATCCAAACCTGATGTTAAAACTCAAGAACCTAATTATGTTATTCAGCCATACTCTTCGGGTAAGTTCATGAGAATTGCAGCCCTTGAAAGTTAAAATTTATTATTATAATTAATTATTTTTAAATGTGGTTTTCAGGGTTATGGATATCAAGTTAACTGGTTATCCGACTTGTTACTTGAAGTTCGCAGCCAATATAATGCAATCTTGATGAGGTGTTGGGCCAAGTTGTTTGCAGATATCTTTGATGAAGATAATTACGATCCCATCAGGGTTACATCTCTCGCTGAATACGACAGTGTCATCAAAACCTTCCCGTTCAAAGACGAAGAACTTGAAAGGGTATTTTATTGGCTGTACTGTTTAAAACATGTTATTACTATTATTGCTTATTACAGTCGAAGTTCCCCAAGTGCTTTCCGTTCTCGCAATTTGTGCCGAAGATTTACGCTCAAGTGAAGGAGTACATCCGGGCATGTATGAAGTTTTCTGAGGATTTAAATCTTAGGTTTGTTTATTTCCCCATGCAGGAATATATTCATTCTGATAATTTGACATACAATCCTAAATTAGTGTTTTGTTAATTGCAGTCAAACCGAAGTGGACGATACGGTGAGGAAGTCTACGAACATGTTACTAACCAAGACACTCAGTGAATGCCTTTCAACATTGATTAAGAAAACTAGTCTTGGTCTAATACAGGTAACTGCAAGTGTTGTGTTTAACATTGTTATGAATTCATTGTACATACTGATGGTAATCGTGTTTAATTGTAGCTCATTCAAATCAACATAAATACAAATTATTTGGAAGAAGCCAACATATTTTTAGAAGAATTCATTTCTGGCATTACAGGGTGAGTGTTAATTTCATGGTTAATTAAAGGTGAACTGACATGGTTTTGTAACATACCCTGGAAAGTGTGCAATTCTATAGAATTGATGCCAATAAAACGATTGGCGCAAACAAAACTTTTTTATAAAATTGTTACAAAAAGTTACGAGTAGTTAAAGAGGGCGTCATGGAAGGACGGTGTCACCGTGCTGGTGTCGCAGTGTCCTGTTTTGGTAAAAATTGAATTTTCAGCCAATGTGGACAAGCGCCTCTGCAGTTTCAGCCAATGGCAGAGCTAATCAATGGCGCTCCAGTGTACATACCTCACAATATACACTCCACAAATAATGAAACTAAATAATTCATGTATGTGGCAATAATGCTTCGAATGGCCTCAAATTTTCAGAAAATGTTCCTAAATTAGTGGCAATCAAATGCTAGTTTTTTCAGGGTACGTTACAAAACCTTGTCAGTTCACCTTTAAATTGTAATATAACAATGAGAATAGAAACAGTAAACTTCATAGTGCTGTACACATTTGTAAAACTTGTATAGTATTTTAATGAAACCAATGTATTCGCTCATACTTCATGACTATAGTCTATAGTACCACTTAAAACTACAATTTCTTGTTGCAGTTGCTCACCTGACAGTTCCCATGTTGCCAAGTTGCAAGGCAAAACAATGTTTAAAGTTGCAAGGGTTGAAGCCGAGGCACAAATTTACCAGCAGCTGCGTTGGAAAATCGATGAATTCATCGATGATGGTTAATATTCATTTTTTATTACGTTTATTATATATGTGTTCTTCTTAAATTCATTCTTACCAATATTCCTTTACAGCAAATTATGATTGGTTAATGTCCGAATCAAGAGGACAGGCTAGCAGTTATGTAGTAGACCTGATAGCATTCTTGCAGGACACATTCATGTCTTTCAGCAACTTGCCAGTTTCACAAACTAAAGTTGCGCAGACTGCTTACATGACTGCTTGCAAACATATTGCTTCATCTTTGATGAATATGTTAACTAGCAGGGAACTATCACAAGTTTCAATGGGTGCTGTGCACCAGTTTAACCTGGATGTGATACAATGTGAAGGTGATTTTGTTGAAATTTTTCCAACATTTAAATTTAATACATAATTAATGTGTTTCTTTTATTATTCAGTATTTTCAAGTTCAGCTCCTGTTGGGGAATTCGACTTGGAAAACGACGTGATAATGTGTTTTTCAGACCTGCGTCAACTTTTGGATCTGGTCATGGCTTGGGACTGGTCAACTTACTTCTGCGAATACGGACAAGAAACCAGCAAATACCTACGTGTTACTCCGCATACAGCAATATCACTCTTGGAAAAGTTTGTTAAATTCAGTGGCCCTTTAATTTCACAAACAATGATATCATTTTAGTAAGCATGGGATTATTTTATTTTATAGGTTAAGGGAGGCAGACAAAAAGAATGTGTTTGCCGTGCTTAAAAAGAGCGAAAGGGACAAGAAAAAATTACTGGACACCGTATTAAAGCAGTTGCGGCATCTTACAACAAATGGCACAACGACGTGAAAATCAAATAAGAGTATATAGTAGGGTTTTTTCTAAATGGACCCACATTAACTTCATCTAAATTGCTATTATGATAGCTATATTGGATGAAAGTTGGTATATACTGTAAAATCAGTAGTTGCGAGATTGTTTTCATATTTATAAAATATCCATATATGGATTCTGAGATAATTATAGCAACACTTAGATGTAAAAAGAAAATGTGCCAGTTGTGATGGCTAAAATTTGTATGATATTACTTTATATAACAACTGCCAAAATGGCTACATTTTATCAGAAAGTTTGCCATTGAATTTGTTACTATATATTGTGCGGAGTTGGGTTTGGTTAGTGTAAATAGCACTGCAATTGGACAAATATGTTGTGAAATGCAATTTTTATATTGAATGTAAATTGCTATAAACCGTTTCACATTGTCAGATAAATATATAATGTCTTGCAGGAAAGTGAAATAGTCCCTGGTTGTTGCTAATGGTTACGAATTAAAGTTGTATGTGAAAATGATAAAAGCAGTAAATATTTCATTTGCAAAGTTATTCCGGTTCATTCTCTTTTGTTATTTGCAAATTAAGATGCATGTGTACAATATTTTCATTTATATAAATTGTTATTTTTTAAAGGGGAACTGACACTGTTCTTCCATGATGCCCTCTTTAATTGCTCGTAACTTTTTGTAACAATTTTGTAAAAATGTTTTGTTTGCGCCAATCGTTTTATTGGTTTCAATTCTATAGAATGACACACTTGCCAGGGTATATATGTTACAAAACATTGTCAGTTCACCTTTAAATTTATATGAATGGATTTGTGGAATTATTATTAATAAGCTGAAAATTATTCATTTTCCCAGTGAAAACACATTTTTTCGCTTGCATATGATTCGATTATCAATTATACCTTGAACTCTTGATAAGTGATATATAGCAGACTGTTTCAATAATTCGATATTTATTCCCAAACGTATTTTTTAGTCGGAGGGGCGTTATGCATTTGATGGAACAGCTTTTGCTGCGGTGATTTCCTGCATCCGGAGGGAGGACAGTCGTAGAACGTAACTGCATGGAGTGGAAATTTTGTGAATTACGGCGCGGCGTGTAAAGAAATCGGAGAAGGAATGATGGAGTGTACGAAATTCTACCAATTCGTGAATAATTTCACGTATTTGCGTTGTTGGAAATCTGCTATCGGCAATCGAATTTGTTCGGTGGGAAATCTTTTTGCGAGGCAATGCGAATTCGTCGCCGTTCAAAGAATCCGAAGAACTTGCCAAATTTTGACTCTGTACAATAGATTGTACAGTGAAAGGTCACTGAAGCAGATGGCAGCGAAGCTGGCCAGAAAATTCGGGAAAACGAAATCAAAACCACTTGGATTTCTATTCAGCGCCACTATGTTTTGCTGGAAGAGTGAAATGATCACGGATGACGATATTGCGAGGTTGGTGCAACTTTATTGCGTGCAATGTGCCTGCTTGAAACTCGTTTATGGTAAAGTGATGCATGATGTTGCGCGTGTTTCAATTGCACGCAAGAAAATTGCGTGTGAGAAATCACATGGCTAATTTCGAGCTGCTGATTTATATTTATTATCTGTAGGTGTGCAAAGGATCTTGATCACGCAGTGGAGCTCAGGAGGAACATTCAAAACGTGAAAGCAGACAGTAATAAGAATACGAAAGGGACGATGGGAATGGAAAAGTGGGAACTTGTAGTGGAGAAAGCTGACATGAAAATCTGGAGAAAAATCATACCTGGGAGCTCATTGTATGAATACAAAGGTATATATAACATTTTTCCTAATAAATAATGATTTATGACATTTATAAAATTAAATTGATACAATTTGGCAGTATATAATTGCCGCTGTTAAATTAAGAATATTGGAATATATAATCTTCCGATAAGGAAAATCCTCAGGATTCCGAATCTGTCATCGGAATTGACACTGCTATCACGGTTTAGGAGATATTCGACTTTGAATGGAGGCATTCAAAGTGAAACTTGTTTGCGCTTAGCTGTCATTGTTTAGGCGCGAAAAAATGGGGATGGGGGTACCCCACACTTTATAAAACCGGCACAGTCTTATTGGAAATGTCCTCAGGATTCCGAATCACT